>JAJOOR010042394.1:0-10154 GCA_036250505.1 Solanum acaule
AATAGTTTCTCTGTTTTTCTTTATCCTTAAATATTTCCTTTTCATTTCAAATCAAACATTTTTATCTCCTTCCTCTCCATTAAACTTTGGGATAAGGCACAAACACTCTCCTAGACTAAGACCAAAATTTCAGAGACATACATTTACTAAACTATGGTCCTATTACCTCCCCCCTCCCCAATCCCCCTGTTGGGTATTATTTGCCCTGAATTTCTTACCATAAATAGGTTTTCCTTTTAGGAAAAGGTTTAGGAGTGACTAGTCCTTTTCTTGTAGAAAAGGATTATGACTCTATAAATAGAGGCTTGTTCCTTCTAATTTAATCAGCATTCACAATGTAGTCTTAGGGGCTTTTGAGAGTTTAGGGGGAGAATTTGTGGGACACAAATATCACTTGTGTGAACCTACCATGTATTCCAAGTGAAATGGTTGAGGTTATTTCTCTCTATATTTAGTAATCCCATATTTATATATTAGATTTGTGTATTTTGGTATATTTCTTTGTGTGTTTTGGCATAATTCTCGTTTGTCTTCTTACTCGTGGTCTTTCATGGATTGCTTTGCTAGCTTCTATATGACACCTAATTATTTCGGTCTTAATAAGTGGTACCTGATGTCACGCCCCGAGCATACATCCAGGACGTGACTGGTACTCGAGAACCATTACTGACCCCAAGCAAACCCTTGGCCTGGCTTACTTACTCAGCGGAAGACTTAAAAGCATAAATACAAGGATTCAATGCATCTCTACTAAACTGTTAAATAAAATAACTTAGAATGTTTAAAAGTCAACATTCAACTAGGCCAAAATGGCAACTCAAGTCTTAACATATGAAATGATAATGTAAAGACAATTGAACTACTAACTGTTTGGCTGTCTATGAAGCCTCTAAAACAAAGAGGGATGTTGGGACCAGACCCCCGATTATCCTAACAATGAAATACTGAAAGCAAAGTAAAAGGAATCCTCCGGAATGTAAGGAATCTCACCAACTGACTCTGAGTGCTCAATTGAATCAACGAGGCGCTGGGTGGTGATCCTCGTTACCTGCGTGTGCATCATAAGAAGATGCAGGCCAACTGGCATTAGTACATTGAATGTACGAGTAGGCGAGTTGGAATGCTAAACACGACATAGGCTTGAAAAGAATCTGAAAGAAACACTTACCTTGGCTTTACTCAACTCCTAAATAACTTAACTCAATATAAAGCAATAAACATATGCAATATATATAAAGCTTGTAAAACAGTGGAAAACAACTTAGTTTGTTAAAGAAAATGCAATAACAAACTGAAATTTACTCATATAATAAAGTAATATAGTTTCTGTGGGAGTTTCTCAAACCAACAACCACCACTATGAGCCTAAGTGGTGATACGTCTTGCCCACGCTGATAGAACTGTACTATACTTTGCCATCATATAAAATGCTTAACTAAGTGGATCCACTAGTCTATGCTAAAAGCATCTTAAGGAGTCATCTAAAAAGTATGACCCTTTACTACCCATGATGGCTACATGGTTTATGGAGACTTGAGTTAATATGACTCGTATCCCCATATTAGTGCTCAATACTACTCCCAAAATATACTTAGCTCATATGTTTTTAAAACAGTCTTGTTTCTTTAGTTTGAGATAATTACTCAAAACTTAGCTTAAAAGCTCTCTTGGAATCGATGTTCCCTTTCTTGTTGAAATGTGAAAACATTTTAAACTCTTGGGAATACTTAGTTCCCTAATAACTTTTGGAGAAATGAACTCAACTCTTTACTCTTTGCTTAACTTAAAACTTAAGTCTTAGAACAAAGTTAAAACATTTGTGAAAGACTTTTGAAAAACTTTAATGAACTTCTCATGACTTGCTTTTTAATTTCTAAACTTGACTCTTAACTTTCCTTGAATTGAATTATGGATTCAAGGATCGTGATTTGTGATAGAAAAGATCTCATGATGTTTAGGAGTGTTTTTAGAAAGCTAAACATGAGAAAAGATAAAAAAATCACTGTCTGAGGATGGGTCTACGCCGCAGAGAGGTATTTAAATTTTTGTCACGAAAATACTTTTTGAGGCAGAACGGTCCGTGAACGCTCCGTGATGCAAAATGATTTTTCCCAAATCTGGGGAGCAAGTCCCCTCCGGCATTCGTCCTTCAAACTACCCACCGAATCGGGTCAGGAAGAACAAGTTGTTCCAGCAGACCTCGTGTCCGGGCTCCAAAAAATTTTCCCCTTTCCGCCAAACCAGAACGAGAGCCAATCGTTCCGAGGCGGTTATTAAGGCCCAATTCCAAACGGACTGCCGAGCTACAAGTCCTACGACACAGGAGCTTATGTGTGACCTGTGGCCCACGCCTCCTTTAGAATTCCCACTGCTTAACTTTCATAACATGGAATCCATTGAATGCGTTGGTAAATCACGGGAGATGGTTAGCTTGGGCGCTAATGGTATTTTCCCCCAACCTAGAGTAGCTAGGTGGGGAAGTCCCACATGTGGATTGGTGGATTTCTCATAGTTGTTTTTTTATGGGTAAGGTTTTGACATCCTCCCCCCTTCTTAGGATGAAGCTTTCACTGGAATTTCCCCCAAGATGTGATGACCTATTCTATCTTAACTCAAACTTGGGATTTGCGATCCCAGGTAAGATCGGCTATATTTATCTGAGTCTTATGCTAAAAAGGACGGATTGGAAGGCGGCGCCCTCGCCCCTCAATCCTTACGGCCTAAATGCTGAACTATTGACCCTACTTGTAAGGCGCGCCACCTTAAGCGGAATGGAGGCACCTACCAGCAACAAGACGACTACTCCCTGCACGCGTTCTTGAGAATGGTCGCCACTTCTACCAAGGGCACGGAGAAAAAGAAGTGTGGAGGAGAAGCTTTACCGTAATACGTAAAAGCTTCTCGTCTCGCCTGCCTAACCTGATTTCTGGCTAGCTTCGGCTTACGCAATGATCGGATCGGAAGAACTTCTGAGAGCGGGATCCAGAATTCCAAAGCACCAACTGACGATACTAACAATTTCGTGGCGAACGGTTCATCAAGCCATTTTTCGCCTCTAATAAAAGAGTCACAATAGGGACAAGCATGTTCCGCATTTCCTGATTCTTGATAGCAGGAGATCCAATCAACCCCAGACGCAAAGCCAGTGCCCAGATTTTCCCGACTATCTTTCTTCTTCGTTTTCCATCCCTAATTTCCCCATACTCGATTATTTTTCCCAAATTCTTTTTAGATACAGATACCCAGCAAATGCACCTAAGAACCTAACTCCAACCAACTCAATAATTTGACGTAATGATCTCAGAAACTTCTCAATCTCAGCCCAATTCAAGAACAACATCAAATTCAAGAATACATATCAAGGACATCAACTTTCAAACTCTTTTAGGACGAACTCACGCTGAAATAAACATTTTTTTCACGTGGGTGAATGAACCAAACGTTATGAAATCCTCACATACCTTGTAGGATTAAATCCTTGGTGAAATCCACACGAATATCTCCAAGAAATCGACGAACTTTGAACTTTTCTTTTCCTTTCTCCTCTTTTTTTCTTTTCTCCAAGCCCTAGCGCGAACTTCAACTTTTTTAAACTGGTCTAATTCTGATTAGACCCTAACTTAATTACCAAAAAAGAAATAAAACAATTGGGCAAGGAAAAGACTAAATTACCCTTCCAAAATTCGAATTAGACTTTCCTTATTTAAACAACCCAACTTCCAAAGGGATTATCTCACTCATACGAACTCAGAATTATGCAAACTCAGCAACGTTGTAAAGGTAATTCAATGATCTTTCCTACGGTATCTGGAAACACACCTAACTTATATTGAGCTAGGAGTTATGGTCATTTGAAGTTGACCAAAAACCTAAACTTAACAAATTTCCAGATTTTTTTTCATTCTTTCCTAAAATGACTATTTCCAATTCTAACTCTTTCTTGTTCTTTCAGTATAGCGAGATGTTACAATATATCCCCCTTGGGAACATTCGTCCTTGAATGAGATTACTCTTAATAGGCTAAGGGTGTAACATCTAACATTCAACTCAATACCCAACAAGCAATGTAAATACAACATGCCAACTTATAATTTAAAGAGTACTAAGAAGAGAATTAGTACCTTGGTCTTAAATCTCTTCGGCTTCAAAGAGATGTGGATATATCTTCTTCAGATCTTCTTCAGCTTCCCAAGTAGCTTTCTCAACAAACTGGTTCCTCCAAAGAATTTTGACTGATGCTACTTCCTTAGTCCTCAACTTGCGAACTTAGCGATCTAGAATCTGAACATAAATCTCCTCATAAGATAAGCTATCCTTGATCCCAATATCTTCAGTTGGTATAATCAATGAAGGATCACCCATGCACTTCTTCAACATGAAGATGTGAAATGCTGGATGAACCGCTGCTAACTCTTGGGGTAGCTCCAACTCTTAAGCTACTTTGCCAATCCTCTTGGAAATTCTATAAGGGCCAATATACAGGGGACTAAGCTTTCTTACCAAACCTCATAACACACTTCATGGGTGAAACTTTTAAGTATACCCAATCATCTACTTCAAACTTTAACTCCCTTCTCCTAACATCAGTGTAGGATTTCTGATGACTCTGCGCTGTCTTCAACATCTCTTGAATCACTTTCACCTTCTTCATAACTTGATGAACTAAGTCTGGTCCTTTCAACCATGCTTCACCAACTTCAAACCATCCAATAGGAGATATGCATCTTCTCCCATAAAGAGCTTTATAAGGAGCCATTTGGATGCTAGAGTGGTAACTATTGTTGTGATCAAACTCGATGAGAGGTAGGTGTTCATCCCAATTACCTTTGAAATCGATCACACACGCCCTCAAAATATCCTCTAAGGTTTGAATATTGCATTCTGCTTGCCCATCAGTTTGAGGAGGAAATGCGGTACTTAAGTTCACCTTTGAACCCAAGCCTTTTTGGAATGACTTCCAAAACTATGCAGTAAATTGCGCACTCTGTCTGAAATAATGGAGATCGGAACCCCATGAAGTCTTACCACCTCTTGCAAATACAACTTATCATAATCTTCTGCTGAATGGGTAGTCTTTACCGGCAAAAAATGGGCTGATTTGGTCATTCTGTCGACAATCACCCAAATAGAATCATGCTTCCTGTGAGACCTTGGTAAACCTGTGATAAAATCCATATTAATCATCTCCCATTCTATATTTTGAGCCAAACCACTGGGCCTTTGATGCTCTACTTTAACTTGTTGGTAAGTTGGACACTTAGCAACAAACTCTGCAATTCCCTTCTTCATGCTACTCTACCAATAGACTTCTCTCAAATCACGATACATCTTTGTGGAACCTAGATGAATGAAATATCTGGAGCTATGAGCTTCCTCCATGATCCTCTCTTGGAGTCCATCCACCATTGGTACACACAATCTACCTTGATATCTCAAAACGCCATCTACCCCTTGTTCAAAAGCTAATACTTTTTGCTTATGAACATTTGCCTTCAATTCAAGCAAGATTGGGTCTTGGTCTTGCTTTTCTTTCACTTCTGACAGTAATGATGATTCAGCCTCATTCATCACCACTACTCCTCTTTCTGTGGAATCCATTAGTCGAACTCCTAAGCGAGCAAGTCTATGCACATCTTTCGCTAACTCTCTCTTTTCTTCCTCAACATGGGCGGTACTACCCATAGACAACCTGCTTAAAGCATCATCAACAACATTAGCCTTATTTGGGTGATAAAGAATACTCATGTCATAATCCTTGAGTAATTCCAACCACCTCCTTTGTCTGAGATTAAGCTCTTTCTGAGTACATACATATTGAAGGCTCTTGTGATCGGTGAACACATCCACATGAACACCATAAAGATAATGGTGTAATATTTTCAAAGAAAAAACTACAACAGCCAACTCTAAGTCATGGGTTGGGTAATTCTTCTCCTGAACCTTCAACTGTCTGGAGGCATAAGCTATAACTTTGCCATTCTGCATTAGTACACAAGCCAAACCAACTCTAGGCGCATCACAATGTACAACAAAGCCTTGCGTATCTTTTGGTAAGGTCAACATTGGGGCAGCAGTCAACCTCTTTTTCAATTCTTGAAAGCTTTCCTCATAAGCTTCAGACCATTGAAACTTCACTATTTTCTGAGTCAACTTGGTCAAAGGGGATAAATAGACGAGAACCCCTCTACGAACCTTCTATAATTTCCAGCCAAATCCAAGAAACTCCTAATATCAGTTGGAGATGTGAGTCTAGGCCAATCCTGCACTGCCTCTATCTTTTGGGTATCAACTCTAATTCCATCACCGGAAACTATGTGGCCCAAGAACTCCACAAACTCAAGCCAAAACTCACATTTAGAGAACTTAGCATATAACTCCTTATCTTTCAAAGTCTGAAGAACTATTCTGAGATGGTTAGCATGATCTTCTTCATTCCTTGAATAGATTAGTATGTCATCAATGAAGACGATAACAAACATATCTAAATAATCTTTGAAAACTATATTCATAAGGTCCATGAAGGCTGCAGGGGTATTGGTCAAACCGAACGACATGACCAGAAACTCATAGTGACCGTAACGGGTCCTGAATGTTGTCTTGGGAATATCACATTCCCTTACCTTCAACTAATGGTAGCCAGATCTGAGGTCTATCTTAGAAAAACAAGAAGCACCTTGAAGTTGATCGAAAAGATCATCAATTCTCAGAAGAGGATAATTGTTCTTGATGGTAGCCTTGTTCAACTGACGATAATCTATATATACACATCCTAAGGGAACCATCTTTATTTCTCACAAATAAGACCGGAGCACCCCAAGGTGAGACACTTGGTTGAATAAAACCCTCATCAAAGAGATCTTTCAATTGTTCTTTAAGCTATTTCAACTCTGCTAGTGCCATTCTATATGGAAGAATAGAGATCTGACGAGTATCTGGAAGAACATCTATACCGAAGTCTATCTTTCTCTCAGGAGGGACTCCGGGTAGATCATCTGGAAAACTTCTGGAAACTCTTTCACTATAGGAACTGACTAAATATGAGGTATCTCAACACTAGAGTCATTAACTCGGACTAAGTGATAGACACATCCCTTGGAAACTAAATTTCTTGCCTTAAAGTATGAAATAAAATGACCCTTAGGCACTGCTGAACTACTTTTCCACTCTAAGACTGGCTCATTAGGAATTTGGAACTTAACAACTCGAGTTCTACAATCAATGGAGGCGTAACAGGCATGAAGCCATCCCATACCTAGAATGACTTCAAAATCTACCATGTCTAACTTAATTAAATCAGCCATGGTGTCTTTGTGATTGATCGAAATGACAAAATCACGATATACTCGCTCAACTAGAATAGACTCCCCAACAGGTGTAGAAACACAAAAGGGTTCACAGAGTTTCTCAGGAATAACATCAAACTTATTTGCAACATAAGGGGTTACAAAAGATAAACTTGCTCCTGAGTCTAGCAAAGCATAAACATCAAAAGTAAAGACTTTGATCATACTAGTGACAACATTTGGAGAGTTATCTTGCTCTTGGCGACTAGTGATCGCATAAAGGTGGTTTGCTTCTCCGCTAGTACTAGATGTAGCTCCTCTAGGTGTAGCCCTGTCTGGTGGTGCAACTGATGAAGATTGGGCTCTATTGCCCTGATTTCCACTACCTTGCCCGTTCTTAGGGAACTTTTTCATGAAGTGACCCTCTTGTCCACACTTGAAACAACCTGATTGGCTATCACGACACTTACCTGGGTGGGTTCTACCACACCTAGCACATGCAGGAGCCCAGTTACCTCCTTGTGCCACACTACCCTGAGACTGCGCAGGTCTAGCTCTAAAGTTCTGTGAATTCTGACCATTATACTCACCTTTGTTTCTGGTTGCAGGTGCACTAGTAGATGATGGAGCCGGTCCCTTTTTCTTTTGCTGAAAGGATGAACGGTTCACATTACTTTTCTGTTGCCCGAACTCATTCCCTGTCTTAGCCTTCTTGTTTCTAAACTCCTCTCTATCCCTTAGTTTCTCTTCCTCAACTTTTTGCATATATACCATTAACCTCAATATATCCATGTCCCCAATTAGCATCCCTACCTTGCCCTCTTTGTTTGACAGACGGGACAACCCAGCAACAAATAGACTCATTCTACTCGTCATATCCGCAACCATCTTTACAGCATAGTGGGATAGTTGGGTGAACTTTAACCCATACTCATGAACACTTAAATAATATTGCTTAAGAGTAAGAAACTCTCATACCTTTGCCTCTTTCAGTTCTCGGGGGAAAAAACGCCCCAGGAAATCTTCCTCAAAACATGCCTAACTCGTAGGTGGTACTTTCTCAGCTCTACCCTTCTTCAACTGGTCAAACCAAGTCCTAGCAACATTCTTCAATTGATATGCAACTAGTTCAACTCGTTCAGTATCGGCAACGTGCATCACATCAAATATCTTTTGCAGTTCCTCAATAAAGTTCTCTGGATCATCAGTAGTGTTTGAACCAGTGAAACTTAGAGGGTTTTTCCTTAAGAACTCACGAATCCTTGAAGTGTTAGCCTCTTCTTTTCGAGCCCCTCTTTGTTGCCCAACCTGGTTAGTCACAGCTTGACTTAGCATCCTTATCGCTTCTCTAAACTCAGCATTGGTAACTTCTCCTTGGGGTTGCACTTCAGGTGCATTGGGTACCCCTTGCTCCTCAACATTACGCCTAGCAGGACTACCTCAGCCAGCTCTTCGTGGAGGCACGATTATCTGAAAATACGAGCAAGCACAAATTAGAAGAAACTTTTTAGAGATCAAACTCTAACGCACGAAATGAGTATGAAAGAAGTGAGAAATTTTCCTAAGTGTTGCAGCCTCCTAATTATAGATGTGGTGCGCTTCACACCAATAACTAGGACTCTACAGACACGGGTTCATAGACTCCCTAGGATTCTTGAACTCTGTGCTCTGATACCAAGTTTGTCACGCCCCGAGGCTAGCTGGCACTCAAGAACCATTGCTAGCCCCAAGCGAATCCTTGACATGGCTTACTTACTCAGCGAAAGACTTAATAGCATAAATACAAGGATTCAATGGATTTCTACTCAACTGTTAAATAAAATAACTTAGAATGTTTAAAATTCAACATTCAACTTGGCCAAAATAGTAACTCAAGTCTTAACATATGAAATAATAATGTAAAGACAACTGAACTTCTAACTGTCTATGAAGCCTCTAAAACAAAGAGGGATGTCGGGACAAGACCCCCTATTATCCTAAGAATGAAATACTGAAAGCAAAGTAAAAGGAGTCCTCCGGAATGCAACGAGGCTCACCAACTGACTCTGAGTGCTCAACTAGATCAATGAGGCGCTGGGTGGTGATCCTGGTTGCCTACGTTTGCATCATAAGAAGATTAAGGCCAACTGGAATCAGTACACTGAATGTACGAGTATGCGAGTTGGAATGCTAAACACAACGTAGGCTTGAAAAGAATCTGAAAGAAACATTTACCTTGGCTTTACTCAACTCCTGAATAACTTAACTCAATATAAAGCAATAAACATATGCAATATATATAAATCTTGTAAAACAGTGGAAAACAACTTAGTTCGTTAAAGAAAATGCAATAACAAACTCAACTTTACTCATATAATAAAGTAATATAGCTTCTGTGGGAGTTTCTCTAACCGACAACCACCACTATGAGCCTAAGTGGTGATACAACATCTTGCCCACACTGCCAGAACTGTCCTATACTTTGCTGTCATATAGAACACTTAACTAAGTGGATCCACTTGTCTATGCTAAAAGCATCTTAAGGAGTCATCTAAAAAGTATGATTCTTTACTACCCATAATGGCTAAATGGTTTATGGAGACTTGAGTTACTATGAACTCATATCCCCATAACGGTGATCAATACTATTCCCAAAATATACTTAGCTCATATGTTTTTTAAAACAGACTTCTTTCTTTGTTTTGAGATAATTACTCAAAACTTAGCTTAAAAGCTCTCTTGGAATCGATGTTCCCTTTCTTGTTCAAATGTGAAAACATTTTAAACCCTTGGTAATACTTAGTTCCCTAATAACTTTTGGAGAAATGAACTCAACTCTTTACTCTTTGCTTAACTTAAAACTTAAGTCTTAGAACAAAGTTAAAACATTTG
>JAJOOR010042395.1:0-15810 GCA_036250505.1 Solanum acaule
CCCCCCCCCCCCCTTCCCCCCTCCTTTAAATTTTAAAAAGATCTGTTCCAACAACCCCCCGCATCCACATAAGCTGTAACCTGCTCCATTCCGCATAGGCTTTAACGGCACCACCCCATTTGCATTGCTATCTGCTGCGGCGTTTAGTTTGCTAATGCATTGATCTGAATCTATGCTTGTCATTTAAATGCAGGGGAAGCAAAGATGGTGATGTCTGTGTTATTGATGTGACAAAGATGGAGATCTCCTCTTTGCACAAGAGGTTGCACTTGGGTACTAATATTACTTCTTTGGAGTTTTGTCCTAGTGAAAGGTATGTGCAATTCTAGCTATAATTTTCTATGATTCTGTTCTGAAGCCTATGCCTTCTCTTTTAGAAGCCATGTTTTTCACGGAATTCTAAATAGTGTTAGCATTTGTCTTTTTTCTCCACAAGATATGTATGGAGAGATATAAGAGGAAATTATAGTAGATGTAACTCGTGACTGAATGGTGAAAAGGGAAGCTTTTGTGAAATCTTGTACGTAGTACATACGACTTTAGTGATGCCAAGAACCTTACATGAATATTTTTAGTGTATGAGCTACTTTTGCATGCATCAGTCACAGCACATCAACTGATTATTGAAATAGACAAAAATTAACTTTGACTAAAAACAAACTTGGCGGCGGGATCTTTGGCTGCAAAATGTATACCATGAATGAGTGTATACTAAATCAACTATTTGGTTAGTTGTTTCAGTAGGAGCTAACCAAATAGCTGATTTTGTATACACCCATTCATAGTGTACATTTTGCAGCCAAAGATTACGCCGCCAAGTTGTTATTGTTCTACGTCTTAGGTGCTAGGTCTCTGTGATACCTGGTGACATGATTTCCTAATGATAATTTCTCTTCACTAGTTGTTGCCTGTATTTGCGCTCTTCAAAGTTGAAACCTTGTGTCTACTAATGTCATCGTAATCTTTCTCATCAACTATTCTTTAAGAATCAAAGCTCCTATTCTGTCTGCTTACTTCACCTTACTAGTCCACATTGGTGCACATTTTGGCAGGGTTGCTCTTACCACTTCCTCTCAATGGGGAGTAATGGTAACTAAATTAAATGTCCCAACCGATTGGAAAGGTCCGTCTCTTTTTTTTTTCTGTGTAGGGACAATCGCGTGCATTTGACTTTTTCTCCCCATCTCTTCAATTGCAGAGTGACAGATTTATCTGTTACTCTTGGGATTGTTTTTGGCATCAGCTATTCTAGTTGATGTGTTCTTCGAGAATTCTTATTCTTTCTGGATCCCTGATCCATCTACAAGACCAAAGATTGAGACTCTGCACGTTGATGCAATAATTAGTAATTATTTTTAGTTATTTCTTTTTCTACTATATATTTCTACTATATAGAAAAGCGAAGTGATGGACGACCACGGGTAATATCGTAAATTTTTTCATTTTCAAGGGTAAATTGTTTTAGCAAACCAAGATATTTTGTACTTCTTTTTACTACGTGGCTTGCTCAGATTCACAAGTTAAAAAATCTTTTCTACTTTTAGATTCACGACTTCTTGGGAATAATTGATTTTATCAAGCCACTCCATACCACCCCATGACATACTAGCTCAAGAATCATACAAAATAGAAAATTTTGAAAATTTAAGGTATAATTTTGTTCATATCTTCTTCTCGAATTTCCTTAATTGGTGATGCACTAAAAAGTGATAAAGAAAAAAACTACGATTGAAATTTTGGGTTAAGAAAAGCCCTTTCTCGAGGATATTCAGTTTTGATTTTGATAGTTAGCTTCCCTCTTCCTTTATATATATATTTTTTTCGGATTCTATTAGACGATCACACCTTTACTTATAAGATGTATGTCTCTTTGAAAATTCTCTGTAGCACCCTATCTGCTACCGTACTGAAACGAAAAAAAAATAGTAACAAGGAAATTGCCCATTTGCCTTGAATCTTGATGCAACCAATGTGTTTGATGAAATTCCCAATGAAAGATAAATGGTAGAATCTTTACAAAGTATTACTTGACTTCTTCTAAGGATTACATCTTTGTAGTGATTGCAGAGAATAAGTCATTAAAATCGAGAGACCTCTGATTTTCCTCTCCTATTGAAAATTTATCGCAGACTAGAGTTGACAAAATATTCAATTGGATAGTGTGAGTATGATATTAGAGAATGTGATGTTTATAATACTACATCTATAATGGGAAGGCTGTTTTGTTTGTTCTAATATTACTATTGTTTTCTTAAACATTACTTTGCCTTGAAATTTATTTTTTAAAGGTGTTCAGCCATGAATATTGGTATTAGGAGAACAACTGAAGCATTCTAATTCTTTGCTGATCTGGAAACAAACCAGACTATACCAAATGAGGCTCAGGTGCTCTGCTGCTCCTTAGAATCTCTACTCTTAATTTACCATTGACAAGAAAAATCCTTGTACGTTACCAATTTCAAAAAATAAAATAAAAATCCTTGCTATGTTGAATGAGAAGTGTCCAGTCTCTGCTGCATTTACTTACATCTCAGAAGGTAATTTTAGTTTTGTTGTTTGGCAACATGAGTCTTGTTTATTACTTCTCTCATTTCTAACTCGAGATGAACCAATATGCTTCTTTTTTTTTTTGAAACTGGTAACTTTAGTCTATATATCCACAGGTATACTACAACAAAAGTGTAGTTCCCCTTCAAAAGTTTAACAACTTACAGAATAAAATAGTCTTAGTCTAAACTGCTGCCTATAAACAATCTAGCACATCAAAGATGTCTTCTGTCCTAGTTAATATATCTTGTTTACACCAAAAATAGAAAAGAGCTAAGCAGTCCATCTTGATCTTCTTGATCTTCTGTAAGCTATTCTGCCAATTTTCAAAACTCCTGCTGTTTCTCTCTTTCCAGATTGTCCACCAAATACATGCCGGGACAAGTTTCCATCTCCTCTCCTTGTCAGAAGTATTGCCATCTCTTTTCCAGCTGCTCAGGACTCCTTTAATGCTCCCTGGTTTCACCCATCTTATCCCCTTTAGACAGATGAACATTCTCCATTATTGTTCTGTCCATGTACAATGCAAAAAAAGATGGTTAATTGTCTCAGCATGTTCTCCACATAAAGTACATGTAGAAGCCAACTGATAACCTCTTTTCTTTAGATTTTCATGAGTCAAAACTGCTGTAAGAGTTGATTGAGGTTGTGAATGTATGACTATAAAAAGGAATGTGACCAATTTCATCTATACTTTAACTGAAAGTAAATATTTTATGCAAACGTCGGTTATCCAATACTGAGAGAAAATGGTGATGCATCTGACAAACCTCTTGACATTTGTTGTCTTATCTAGAATGAAACAATTATGTGCTATGAACAAGCTGAAGAAAGTAGCATTGAAGGTTAGTCGTAAATTCAATGTTCCTATTCTTAACAAGATATGGCAATTTCTCCCCCTTTATTGTGTTTCCCGACAATTGTGCGTATCTTCCGTTTCCCTGAATTTGTAGGTAATTACTGAAAATCTCTCCGAAGAAAAATCATTTTGAAGGAAATGTTCAAATTTCTCTATCATTGATGTTAGACTCATTATAGGGATAGGACAGCGCCTTTAGAGTTCATTATGTAAATATGGTTTCAGTACAACCCATGTACTGATTTAAAGAAATAGAAACAGTTACCAATCTCAAAAAAAAAGTTGGTCTTACAAAAATGGGTACAAAACTTTCAGAGTCAGAAGTCAGGCAGTTGATGGAAGCGGGTTTTTCCTGGTGATTCCTTATTTTATGGTTACTGTTCCTTCTCTTTTTAGCTCATATGTACTGCAATTAAAATTATTCTTCATATTCATTTTACAAAGAATCGGCATTTTCTTGGCCATTACTTAGTTTATGGTTATGGTTCTTTCTCTTTTTAGCTCATATGTCCTTCTTGCAATTATTCGCCATGTTCACTCCACTAATTTGGCAAGCAATAAATCACTTGTTGAGATGTAAATTTTTGAGGACTAAAAGCTTCTCGGTGAAGAGCATGAACAAGAAGAGAATTACATAGTCGAGCAGAAACTCTTCATCTTGATGATGTGTATCTTGAGAAGTGGCAGTATTTCTTACCCATTAGTAAGTCCACATTGCTAAATGGAATGTGTTTTAATTATTAGATGCTCCTGAAAATGATGTAGTTGTTCTCAATGCCCGTAAAATCGTTTGACATGAAAAGTATTTGGCTTCAAAATATCATGAAGATTGTGTGCATAGATTGTACTCATTAATGCATATAGTTGGAATTTTGTTGTTCTTCCAGGCTATTGTTGATGGAAATGAAACAATTGATTACCTTGAGTTCATAACAACTTTATGACGCACATGAATCGCATGGAAAGAGAAGATTGTTTGTACAAGGCCTTTGAGTATTTCGACAAGAATAAGAGTGGGTATGAAGCTATCCACCTGCCTCTCCATATTTGGTTAACATTTTATCGTTTTCTAATCTTGTTCCCTTTAGGTATATTACGATGAAAGAATTGGAGCATGCGCTGAAGGAATACAACATTACTGATGAAAAAACAATAAAAGAGATCATTATTGAAGTTGACACAGACATTGTACGGTATCCTTTTCTTTATGCACGTTTATATGATATTTCTATTTTCTTTATGCACGTTTATATGATATTTCTATTTACAACATCTAAACGTCTTGTGTTTGTGAGAATTTCTTGTTTGAGCAACAAGGAAAAATATAACAGAAAATGTGATTTCTATCCTATTATATAGAAAGATGAAGTAATGAACGACCAATGGTATATCTGTCATTTTACATTGATACTCAGCATTATTCTAAAATGTAATTTGCTACTCTCTTCCACCGACACACTATGTTCTCTTAATCTTCTTAGCAAGGTCTTCTTTCCAATTTGAGCTTAACTTCTTCTATTCATTTTTGCTCAAATCCTCTCCTATTTCTTTCCAAATTTCTCAACATAGAGACATCAATTGGATATACAAGAGAGATTTTTCTTTTTCTTGTGACAAACAGGAGTCTTTCTTAAAGAAAATAAGACAAGGGAAAAGATATTAATTTTTTACCGTGTATTTAAAGATACAAATCTCATGTTCAACATGTCTTCTGTCTCGAGGAACAAACATTCGTGGACTGAATCTCGTGTAAAATATGAGCATTAGACAAATCTCAAGTTCAACATATTCGTTATCTCTTTCAATTAGAGACTTTAGTTTCCATGTTTGGGATATGTACTTCTCTCCAATATTCATTTCCCTCTCGACTGTAAAGTGAGCATGAAGATGTATAATTTCTTTTCTTTTCAATTGTCAATATCAATATAAAATCTGTCTATTTAATCTCAATCAAACAATTCGGCACTCACTGATTGTACAATACAATAAAAGATAATACAATACACAACTTGAAACAGTTGGACGAACATTGCAAAAACTGATTGTACATTAGGCTATGTAAAGTGTATTATAAACTTGAACTTATTTTTTCGGGCATTCACTTTTGGTTTTTTCTTTGTCAACACATGTACACTATTTTGTTCCATAAAATAACTTGTATTGTTGACTGCTTCAATACTTCACATTTCAAGTTCTATTTCTTCTAGCACTTTTCATTTCTCGTTTCTCTTTCTTTCATGTGCCACTTAATTTCACTTGGAGAGGAAAAAATTATTTGGAGAGTGTGTTAGAGAAAGGAGGAATTTTTTAGCTGAGGTTTGTTCCTTTAATTTCGTTCGTTCTAATATTATATTGTCTGGATATCAATATACCACTTCAGTTTCGCCTCTGTGATTTTTTCTTAGAATTTTGCTTTGGTTTGGAATATTTAGGAAAAAAACTGAACTCTGTGTTTTACTTTTCTCAGTCTAATTTTCATATGTTGATTCATGATTTTGACAAAGAGAGTGAGATCATCCTTTAAGTTTCTCTGGCTGTCATTATGAAGAGTCGCATTCAGGCCTTTTTGTTCACTGTCTTTTCACTTAAGGTTGCCTGGTTGGGAGTTTGAGATTGTGAAACTCTATTTTAAGTGGGTTTTTTCAAATGGTACGTGTTTGAGTATACTTGGTTATTTTTGAAATTTGTTGAAATTTAAGAACGTAAGTATCACGTTATGTCAGTTTAGAAGTTCACAATTGAATTGACAAAATTAGTATTTTTTTGAGGTAAAGTTGTTGTACTCATTTTATTTAAGGGAAAAAGGACGAATTTACCCTCGAACTTTGATAAATGGTACGTATATGCCCTCTGTTATACTTTGCGTCCACCTAAGCCCCTGCCGTCCAATTATAGGTACATACATGCCCCTCTCACTAACAGTCCCCTCATATTATACACGTGTCTTAATCCTAATCAACTACCCGTTTGACCTTTCTTTTTAACCCATAAACTAACAACCCGCCCCATAAACCCAATTCCCACCCGATTCCCTCTAAGATATATCCTAATTAAAAGACCCAAATCTCCATTGGAGAACAACTTCAATTTGGGCTGTGACAATTCGTTGGGTGTGTTAAATCAAGGTGGGAATGGGATGATGAATACTGGATTATAATTATAATAAATAGTTTTAACACACCCAACGAATTATAATAAATAGTTTTAATCCCGAATTCGCCTTGCCACCATCGTCGACGTTCCTCATATCCACAAACTCATCCACCAGATGGTCGTGTTTGAGCGACTCACCCATCTCTTCTCCGCCACAGAATCCAGTATTTATCATCCCATTTCCACCTTGATTTAACACACCCAACGAATTGTCACAGCCCAAATTGAAGTTGTTCTCCAATGGAGATTTGGGTCTTTTAATTAGGATATATCTTAGAGGGAATCGGGTGGGTATTGGGTTTATGGGGTAGGTTGTTAGTTTATGGGTTAAAAAGAAAGGTCAAACGGGTAGTTGATTAGGATTAAGACACGTGTACAATATGAGGGGACCATTAGTGAGAGGGGCATGTATGTACCTATAATTGGACGGCAGGGGCTTAGGTGGACGCAAAGTATAACGGAGGGCATATACGTACCATTTATCAAAGTTCGGGGGTAAATCCATCCTTTTTCCCTTTATTTAATGAGACAAGGAAAGTCTTACTCTTTTCTTTTAAATTGTGAATCCATATTTCTCTAGCATATTTTTCTTGGAAAATTAACTTCAACCTAAAATAATCCCAAGTATTGTATGTAGGTGACTTGCACAAGGAGATCTTGTGTGCCGTAAAATGTGACTGATTTTATCTCCCCAAGTGTCATTCAGTTTGATGGCATATTAACTTGATTTAACTGGCAATATGATTTTTAATTCATACAAGCTTCGAGTATATTGTTTGTGTTTCATAAAAAAGGTACAGTGTTTCAGTGTTAATGCAAATATCTTATGTTAGCCTCAATTGAAGGGGAAATGACTAATTCTTCTAAGAATTTTAAAAGACTAAGCTATTTACCTTGATTGTAACTACTGAATTCCATGACCAACTCCCTAAGGAGCTCAAGAGGAATCCTGCTATTGTCATACTGGTCAGGTTGGTGCATTCTTTATCAAAATTCTTTCTTTTTCATGTTCAAGATATCTGTTCTTTTTTTTTTGTTAGTTCAGAGACGATATTTGAACTTAAGATTGACTTGTTTATCCAACCAATGGAGGCTCGATATATGTGATAATGATAAATTTCTTCCATTTTCTTATAGCTGTTTTGTTAGAAGTCCGAGGATGATTGAAGCTCAACATCAATTGTCTCTTGTATCTGCTTTAGACTATTGTTCATTTATCTCATCAGATATACAAAGTATTTCTTGCCATTGGATATTTAAAATGGTATCCTACTAAATTTATTAGTCTTATATAGGATGAATGTGAATAGACAAATGCTTATAGTAAACTGATGAACAATTTATCATTTAAACTAATATGAAGTGAAAGGATCTCTAGCTTTTGATCGGTGATGAATTTGAAATACATAACTCAGGTGGATACAGTTTTAAGAATTTTTGTAGGCCTTTTGCTGGTATAGTGTCGTATATATGAGATATGATAAAGTGAACTTTCAAAAGTTTGTATTGGAAGGTCATTGCTTTTCATAGGTGATTCCATCTATTCTACCAGTTAGCAGATAGTTAGAAAATGAAAAAGAAGAGAGGTACCATCAAAGTACTTCATAAATCTTTTGTATATGCCTTTTTAATGTTTATTTTCTGCTGGAAATTTGAGTAAAAAGATGATTGTTAGTACTATACCGTGTTGTACTAGTATATCCTGTTGGGAACGCCACCCCCGAATGGGCCTTGCAGTGCGCGATCCGGATTTAGTTGGAGCTCCAATGTGGGCTCCGGACACCGGGTGGAAACCAAAAAAACTGCGCACCTTACTTAATATTAGCTCTATGTTTTCATGTGCTTCTATTTTTCTCATTTTTGTTTAGTTTCTACTCCCACCTTGTGCCTCCAAATAACAAGGTTAAAGATCCACCATTAAAAATATAAAACGTTGGGCCCGTGCTAAGCACATGCATGTTTATCTAGTTTTATATATAGAAAAGTCTTGAATGGAACAATCAAGGGCAAAAATGACTTTTCCATCTAAATAGTATCTAGAGTCCGGAATCTATTTGAGCAATAAAGAGATAAAATTGATTCAAATAAGTCACAATTCTAGAAACTAACTAAAATAATTGTGGTCATTAATTTGTTAACGTCTATATTTAAACATAAAACGAAATTGTTTTGTTCATCATTGAATAAAATGTAACCTTTTCCTACATGTTATAAAGTGTAATTGTTTCTTACACTTCACAAAATGGAAGAAAAAAATTTGTTCTACAAAAAGGAATATTCTTGTGTTTTACATTAAATTGTGTCTCTTTATGTAGTTTTTGCAGTGTTTGTCATACAATTTATATTTTTATTTTTATTACATTATGTTTTTTCATTTATTTTTAATCTTTAAACTCCACCAAGTACTATTTAAAGACGTTCAAACATAGCATCTTCAACACCTTTAATCTTCTATTTTTCTTCATTTTAATCACAAAAGAAATGTATTCTGAAACAAAGTTAGAGTTTCAATTTATTGGGATGGTGAAATTATACGGAAATACCGTTCATTATAATTGTCCTTCCAAACACAATGCTAAGTATTCAATTAATGACTAATATCATAATTTCCTCCATCGATTTATAAAAGAATGGGTATAAATAATATTGATTATAGTAAAAAAATACCCTACTTCATTTTTATCAGAAAGACAAGTAAATTTTGGAGGGTGGATTATCTATAATGATGAATCGTTGACGGACTTTTTGAGAGTTTCAAATGACTACATAGATCAAAACAAGTTAATAAGAAGTTTAGAAAGTCTTAACATACTTTGAATGCCGAACACGTATCATGATACTCAAGATTTTGTCTTTAACTTTCGTAAAGCTTCGGAACGTTTCCAATCAATCAAATATGCATTATTTGTAAGTAAACAAGCCCATATACACTCATATTGCTATATTTAGTTTCGGTTAAAAATCGGATAAAAAAATCATCCCGAGCCACTGAATTCGAATTTGAAAGTTTCTTTCAGATGATGTCGCCCATAATAAAATAAACTTGCATGCCGAATTTTAGCTAAAACGGATCGTTATTCAACTCCTAAATCAAGATTTTATTTTAAGAACCCTAAGCCTATGTTTTCTTGATTCAACATAAATTCTACACGTTTCTAATAAAAAAATCTGTTCATAATCACATAAAAATTTAATAAAAGAACGAGAATAATCCAAAAAAATTCCCCTTCTTTTATTCCCTTTCATTTCTCCTATATGTAAATTTCCCCTGCAATTTTCTTTTAATGTATGTTTCAGCATTAGCTGATTTTAAATTTTTAGGGCTTTTGCCTTTTTTTTCTTTTCCTTTTCTATTTTAGACATTTGCCCTTTTATTTTATTTTATTTTACTTCTTTTTTGTGCCATTGTTATTAGCAACAGAAATAGTTATTTATTTAATCTGAAAATTATATCACTCATTCTCACAAGTGATAAATAATTTATAAAAGATACTAAAAGGGTTAAACTCAGAAATAATGAATAAAATTCATAAAACGACTAAGAGAATCGTTACAATCATCAAGGACATTTAAAGTGGTGATTAATGATAGATATTGACATATTCAACTTGTGAATTGACTTTTGGAGATTGAAATTGAGAAACAATAATACAAGTTGAAACTAAGCGAAACAGAGGATTCTTTAATTATAGAATTTGGGATAACGATATTTGTCTGAAATTACATGGACATTAATATAGCTAAGCTTATAGTGGTAAAGAATCGCTCTACAAATGTCACGCTCCGAAGCTATCCTAGGATGCGGATACGGGACTTAGGATCACGAGTGACCCCAAGCTAACCCTGCTGACATATCATAAGCATGCTAAATAAATTGAAGTAAGAAAATACTGTGCGGAAGCTAAATCATAAGATAAATTGAAATGATGGGGAATACCCATATATTGAATCTGAATATATAAAAGTGAAAGTTTAAACAACACTGAAGAGTCAAACTCTAACGCTATAGCTGAATCTAACTATGTCTTAAATAAGCCTCTAAACTGACTAGAAGTGCTGAGACATGCCCCAGCTAAATCTAGCAAAACTGAAACTAAAAGACTAAAAGCAAAGAAAATAATCATGTCACTCGTCCTTGAAGAATGAGGACTCACCACTGATGTTGTTGAACTGAAGATCGGGAACCGATCTATGCGTGATCTGGAAGCTGAGAACCTGAACATACATCACGAGAAGATGTAGCGCAGAGTATGTGTTTGTACTTGAAAGGTACTAAGCATGTATGATAGAGTAAAGCTGAACAATAATCATAACTGAATCAAAGCATACATCTGAGCAATGATAAGAGGTAAGCATGATACTAAATTGAAAATACTGAACATGAAATGACTGAATGAAATGACCAAGTTTATAACATGCTGAAACTGAAATGTGAACTAAAACTAATAACATGGTCAATGCAATAAAATCTTAATGTAAGGGAGCTACTAATAACCGACATAAAACCACATGAGCTAAATGTGGAGTCCGATGTATACGCCCTATCGAGAGGACCCAAAATACCCAAACAAAGGTATAGAGGCATGACTGACGTGATCAATAAAATAATGCCCACATAGAGGACTTACAACCTACGGGGCACGTAGTTCTGGGACTTGAGGGTGACTGACTCTAGTCCACTCAGTATTAAGCTACTCCTAATTAGAATGTAAATAAGCAATATTATGATTGAAATGCTGAAGTACTAGATAACTCAATTACTGACATGCAAACTGTGAGAATATAACAATTATGACTGATAATATGACATTCGTAAACTGAAGTATATATATATCTGAATAATATGAATAATATGACCTAGCATGTGAAACGAATATATACAACTAGGGTTCTTAATATTATACAAGGAACTGAGCAATAACATGATAATTCGATTTGGATCATTCTAACAGCTAAAACCCAACAATTTTAACATTCAAGAAATTCTAGGTCTAGATAATATTAAGGGAGCCAAGATTCTGACTGAAATCTAGGGACCTAATGGGTGAAAGGAACCCATTAGTGAAATCCCACATACATGGTGAAGAATTCCACGGAGAAATCTTTCGATTTCGAGGATGAAACTGATGAAAACCTGCTGCGTTTTTGGGCTAGGGCTTGGTCGACTATTTCTCCTTCTGCGTTCTAACTTTCTAAGTTTTTTGGTGAATGATTTACTTAGGGTAGATTCTAATTTAGTTACTAGGCTAAAATTGACCAAAAAACCACATAGTTTAGGGGTCTTACGCATAAGGAAAAGACCAAACGACCCCTGACTTAAAATCTGCTGAAGCCACCTACGGACCGATCCACGTCCGTCCTGTCAGTACGTCGATCGATTTCACAGGATGGGTTCGGGGGGTCCTAAGGGTGTCAACCTATAGACGGATCGACGGTCCGTGGACTAATCTACGATTCATCCTTTCAGTCCGTCAATCGACTTCAGAGAATGGGTTCTGGGGGCCCTGAGGGTCTCGACCTACAGACAGATCGACGGTCCGAGGACTAATCCACGATCCGTCCTGTCAGTCCGTTGATCAACTTCAGAGACCAAGTTCTGAGGGCTCGATCCATGGACCTTGACCACGATCCGTGGGTAGTGCCCGTCGGTGGCGCCTGCAACTTTTGAAATGTGCATTTTGGTAGTTCTAGCATACGAGGTGTTACAACAAATCACAGACTAGTGTTGTGGTGGTTGGAAATATTATATCGATAGATAATAAACTCTATTAGAGTAACCAAGGTTGTCCTAAGTATTGTTCAGTATGTTCTCGATTTTTTGTAGTTTTATTTCGAATATGGATGTACTTCCTTTTATGTACCTTGTTTCAGATTTGAATATATTTTGTGATTCTCCTTCTATGTTTGTACGCATTTTGACACCCTTAGATGATTTTTAGTGGTGGATCGATTACATCGATCTTAAATTGTTGATTTGATAGCATAAAATATGTGGATAGACTTAATTATTTCAAATATGCTATATGTTGATATCACATTGAGTATATATATTGACTTTTTAGTTTAACCAAAACCTACTTCTTTTGTCTCAAAATATTACTTTCTCCGTTCCATATGAGTTTCTTTACCGGTATATTAAGAAATCATAAACAAAAGGATAATTTTACTAATTCACCCCTTAAAAAGTTTCTTGGCATTTTACAATCAAATGTAAACACTTTCAAAAAGAATTAATTGCAAGGGTAATACAAGATGAATTTATTTAATTTTTTCTTGAATTAGTAAGGTGTTCAACTAATATGAGACAACTATTTTTAGTAAAATGATCAACTAAAATAGAACGGAGGTAATATTACTAGATTTTAACTAATATTATTCTTTATAACTTTGAAATTAAGAATTTGCAAACATAGACAACACTTTATGGGCTTGTTGGGCCAATCATTAAAGCTAAAGCAGTGCCATTCACTTTGGCCCACTTCTAAAAATCAACAATAAAAAGGGGCAAAGTGCACATATGTCAATTTTGACATCGCCATTTAGCTTGTACTTATTTTTTTAAAAAGGGAAAAAGTAATTTCAATCCTCAAATTATTATCGTATTGCGAATTCAATTTTTATGTTATTTGACTTAGCATATTTGATCTTTAATTAATTAAAATGTGTAATTTTAGTTCCTAAAACTAATGGATGTTACAAAGTTTTTATTAAGAATATATACTGAATATTTTAGTCGATTCTATACGAGGGAAGAGTTAAAGGTAAAATAATGTAATACCATATTGTGATTTGTTAAATAGACATGTGTGTAAATTGATTCTTTCAATCTTTGAGGGTGAAGCATGAGCCAATGATGAATGCACAATCAATTGTGAAGCAAATGGTAAATTTTTTAGACATTAACATCATGTAATGAAGTAATGTATTATTGTAAAGAAGATGCAAAATATACCAAAAGTAAAAAAAAAAAGCAAAAGTACGTGATCAGACCTTGCCAATCGCTAATGAAACGATTTTGTCAGTAGATTGGATATTCACTCTTAAAACAAGATAACAATTTGGTGCCAGTAGAAGTAAAAAGAAATCCTAGAATAAATATATATGTTTACTCTATCACAAGTATGTAGCTATTTCTCATATAACAAATTTTTAGTTAGGTACTCAGACATCCACAATTGATTGTGCACTATATACATTGTTAGTCCCAAACGAAAGTTGCAATACCGACATCATTATTTATGGTATGAAGAGTGGAATAACTCTGCTACAATTATTATAATCCAGGACGAAGCAAACTCTAAAAACTAGTTGTTGAGATGAGAAAGTTAGTGTTATGCAATATGAATCTCGTATTAACACTTGCAACATCGATATGAAATTCAAGTCCCATACGACCCTTTTAAAAAACATATTATGAAATTGACAACCTTGAATCACGTTTTAGGAATATGCCAAAATATATCTCCAAAGCTAATCATTTCTACCAAAATAAAATAAAATCAAACATTACTTCATTGATTCAATAAAATCAATCATTACTTCATTGATTCAATAAAATAATAAGATGACCAATTCTTGCTCATACTGTCTCTTTTGGAAATTAGTTGACTTAGACATTTTTATTTTGTTCTTAATAACGTGAATTACAATAATAATTTCCCAATTTAAAAAGATTATTATTTTTTCTTTTATAAAAACGAGATAGAAAGAAAATACATGTAAAACTATGATAATTTTTGACAATTTGTATATAGTTGACTTATATATTATTTATGTTTTTAAATTACTTTTTTTTACGTTTTCTAATTAAATACCTTTCGTTTCAAATGGAAGTGAAGGGTGTTTGGTATGGAGGAAAATGTTTTTTATGAAGAATATTTTCTTTCATACCAAATATGTACACCCAAAGAGAGAGAAATATAGCTGAAACTATTGAATACATACTTTATCTTATTATTTGAGTCACGATCAAAATAATGTTGAAACTATCATGTTCTTACGAGTTTCACATCTCAATTATTAATTATTGTCTTTTTCTACATGGACTATTACAAGCTATACTTTAAAACACATCTTAGCATTGCCTACATCATTATGATTTATTTCCTTTTTTCTATTTGAACTGTCGTTATTTATTCAACTAGATGTGTTTTAATACATATATACGTAATAATTTAGGTAGAAAAACGAAATAGCTAATAATCAAAACGTTAAACTTTACAAAAAAAATGACAGTTCACGTGTTTTTGACTTTTTGTTTCTTTTATGAAGGACGTATTGAAGATATCCCTAAACTTGACGTAAATTATTAGTTTCGTCCCCGAACTATTGACAGACTCAAAAACATCACCCTCTACTTGACTAAGAGCCCGTTTGGATCGATTTAAAAAATAGCTTTTAAGTAAAAAATAAAAGGAAAACTGAAATGACTTTTAAGTCAAAAATATAAAAAGTCAATCTAAAATGGCTTTTAAGTCAAAAAATAAAAAATCAAACTAAAATGACTTTTAACTCAAAAAATAAAAAGTAGGGGGAGACCTGTTTTTTATTTTTGACTTATTTAAAGTCATTTTGATCTTGTCAAATACTTTCTAACTTATTTTAAGTCATTTTTTACTTATTTTAAGTTGTTTTTTTATATTAGTCAAACACTTCCAGAAATCAAAAACTGACTTAAAAGTAGGTTTGACCTACTCTTAAGCCAATCCGAACACCCTCTAACAAAACTTACATACACCCCAATCTGCCATATGACATAACAAGTGGTCTCAAACTCTTGTAGGAGCATGAACCACTTAATAATGAGCCAAGAGAAGTGCTGAAAACACTTCTAAACTTGACGAAAATTTAGGAGTGTATTTTAGTCATTTTATAAGATTTAGATGTATTAAATTCAATTAGTCAAATAAAAACGTATTTTTAAGACTGTCATTAATTCAAGAATGAAACTACTCGCTCCATCCACTTTTATTTGTCGTGTTGCACTTTTCGAAAGTCAATTTGCTTAATTTTCAAAGTTAAATTAGACTACATTAATTTGATATTCTTAACAAAAAAATTTAGATATTCAAAAACTATATGGAAAGTACTATAAATTGCAATTTTTGCATATCGATATGATGAAAAAATACATCATAAATGTTAGTCAAATTTTTTATAGTTTGACTCTAAAAAAGAAAATTATAACAATTAAAAGTGTACTGTAATAATTTCCATCGAATTTAAAGGTTTTTTTTTTTTTTTTTTTTTTT
>JAJOOR010042397.1:0-12846 GCA_036250505.1 Solanum acaule
GGTTGAAGGTAGGGACAAAATAAATTAATTTTTTCAACAAAAAAAAAATTGTAATTTGAAGTTGGAAGAGAGTTTTGGAAAATGTTTTCCTTAATATTTGAAGGGAAGTCATTTTCCTTAAATTTGAGGAAAATGAGTGATATGGAAAACATTTTCAAAATATTTAACTCAACCAAACATGAGTGATTGAAAAACATTTTCGAAAAATATTTTTGTTCATACCAAACACACCCATAGTGTGTGCTAACTTTCTCAATTTTCTTAACTTTGCAAATTATATTTTAAGAATTGAATGTTCAATTACCAAACATAGATATATAAAGACCTACCTCAAGTTTCACATTTGGGGAACATAATGGTGCTGCAATGATGTTCTTTTGGTAGGAACATCTTCATAAATTTCTTGCTACATAGTGAAATAAGACGCCAAAAATTGTAAGCATATTTACTGACAAATATTTTACTAGGTAATCAAAGTTATGATATAATTTTGAGTTTTATTATGGAAACTCTTATACAACAGAATTTAAACATTCATATAACAAAGATCAATTATTTGTGTTCTAAGCAAATTTAAGAAACTTTTCAATTCAAAAGTTTCCAGTCAAATTATTTGTGAACTCGTTTACCTAAAAATATACAAACATCTTTACTAATTAACTAAGTGGGTAAAGAGAATCGAAAGTATTAAGAAAAATGATAATTTGTACAAACTTCTTGATTTGCTTAAATCTGTGAAAAACATTTTTAGAATACAATTCTCTATGATTAAACATAGATATATGAAAAACAACCTCAAGTTTCAAATATTAGAAAACATAGTGACGTCAGAAAGCTCTTTCCTATATGATAACTCTTCCATAATTTTCTTGCTATACGTGAAACAGGACATAAGAAATGTAAGCACACTTATTGACAAGTACTTTCATTTTGTATTACCAAATTTTGATACAGTTTCAAATAACATTATTGAAATATCATGCACAAAGAAAATTTAATTTCTTATAAAAAAAGACTAATCATTTGTCTACAATAATGTTTGTAAAGACTAAAATATAAATCTATCAGGCAAATAATTTGTAACTTTATTTACTTTAAAATATACTATAATCTCCACTTGTTACTCAACAGACGAAAAGTGAGTAGCATATATAAATAGCAAATAGAAAAATAGTAGTATGTACACCTTTCATAATTTTCTTAGCTCTGTAAGTTTATTTTTAGAATATAGTATTCTTTGAAAAATATGACTATATGGAAAATTACCTGTAATGACTAGGTTCCGTCTATATAGAAGAGCCAACGGGAAAATTTATTGGGTCGGAAAACTTTTTCGTAGTAACTTGGGATTTCCCAACCTAGTCCAGATTTGGACGAAATCAAAGTCTGTGAGGTCGGACGATTGGGTGATCTAATTCTGAATTTGATTATAGGATTAGATAGATAAGACGTTAAGGAACCCGTACGACTTTACGGAATTGAGTTCGGGTGAGTAGAACTCCCGGAATTGATCAGAGCGTGAACGGGTAGTTTTGGAGAGTTGTTGGTGGAAGGTGTGTTGTGAATTGGGTGTCTTGGAATTATTAATTTTGCTCACTAGTTCCGTGCAAGCCGTTGAGGCAGGATTCTTCCCGCTAGGGCGGGGCCGCTGTAGCGGGGTGAGGACCGTTGTGGCGGGCTAGTCGCGACTTAAGTCGAAAATAAACCCCAAGAACATTTTATTCTGCATTTTTCAAACTTGAGAGATAGGGAACGAACCCATGTGTTTTCTTGATAGTTTTCCACCATTCTTGAGGTTAAAGTTAAGGTTTTAACTCCCCGAATACGTGTTTCAATCCGTAGAACGTAATCAAGCGGGTAATTATCGATGGGGGAGGGTTTTGATATGGAAACTATGGTGTGAAATGCCCTAAATTAGATATTGGGATCATGGGTTTGATCTAGGCTTGATAGAATTGTTGGTAATTCTAATTAGTTATTGTTTATTGGAACAAATCCAGAAAGGGAAGAATCAAGTTTCTTAGGG
Organism: Solanum acaule; assembly: GCA_036250505.1. NCBI lineage: Eukaryota > Viridiplantae > Streptophyta > Magnoliopsida > Solanales > Solanaceae > Solanum > Solanum acaule. Next base: position 2,027 of record JAJOOR010042397.1, read on the forward strand.
GATTCAACCTTGTTTCGAGGTAGGTGATGGTTATAATTTCATGATTGTGTGATATGTATTTGTTCTTGCTTCATTATAATACGTGTATGTATGCGAATGTTGCATTACTGATTACACTAGTTGTAAATGAGATAGATGAATGATGAATGCCATGAATCACAACTTGATTGTATGATTTGAGAATATACTTGTGATTGTTATTGTGGCTTGTAGAATGGATTGGGTGTTCCGTTCCGACACACTAACTTGGATAGGTTGCCACGTTTCGGCATAAACATGGGATCGGTTGCCATGTTCCGGCATAAACATTGGATCAGGTACCACATTCTGGTATGCTAATAGTATGGGTTTGGGTTCCATGAGAGGACCATTGGCATTACATAACTGTATCTCTTGAGAAATGTGAAGTTGTACGTTGTTTCGTAAATGATGATAATATTGTATATGTTCGGTGTATGCATGTTATTATTATGTCGTAATGACTTATGTATGTTGCACTTAGTGGGATAGCCGCGTGATCCTACCGGTACACTGTAGTTATGTACTGATAATGCACTTGCTCTTTCTTTGTTGAGTAAGGGCATCTTCAAGCGGCTATTCACATATCTCGCCTAGAAGATTAGTGATCGTTCGAATTCAAGGGTGAGCCATTTCTTCTAGGCTGCCATGAGTTCTTTTTCTATTTAGTTCATCTTATTCGGACTTAGACTAGTTCATTAGATATTCTTATTTTTAGTTGGGTTGCACCCATTTTCCTTTAGACTTTTGGTTTATTGTTAGAGTTTTGGTACATTGACTTTCAAGTTCTAGGCATTGTTTCCACATTTGTTTAGTTATTAGACTATTGGTTTGGAGTTTATGTGAACTCTCTATTTCTTTCCTTAGCATTTAAACCTGTTTCCGTATCTTTAAATGCCTTAGTTGTTTGGTTCTTTGGCTAGCTAATTAGTATTAATGGTTCTCCCACCGGAGGGTTAGTGTGGGTGTCAATCACGATGGTATGGGTCGTGAAAAAGTTGGTATCAGAGCCTAGGTTCATTGATCTCGATGTACCAAAATAAGTCTAGTAGAGTCTTGCGGAATGGTACGGAGACGTCTGTATTTTTCTTCTAGAGGCTATAAGACTTTAGGAAAACTCTCTGTCTTGTTTTGTCCCCTTTCGTGCTAGAACTTGATTCCATTTGGTATCTGCCAATTCAAATTGGTATTAACCTCCTTCACTCTTCTGTCCGCAGATGGTTAACACTAGATTCAATGCGTCAACCCCGTACCTCTCTGTCAATGCTCCAGCTAAGAAATCTGCAGCGAGAGGTCGCGGTTGATTCAGGGGTAGATTAAGAGCTAGGGGTAGAGGCCTAGGAAGGGTGGCGCCTACTAGGGATGGAGTACCGGTTGAAAATGCTCCCACAAATGAGGCCCCTCATGTGCATTATGAAGAGGTAGAGGAGAATATTGAGGTTGAGAATGAGGAGAATATAGAATAAGAGAAAGAGGTGCAGGCTGAGACTACGTGTATTCCTCCCATAGACCCAGTGTTAGCTCAACAGATCATGTCATTCTTGAAAGGATTGGTTGGTCCTGGAGTGCTTCCTTCTGTTGAAACAACTCAAGCTCCCGCCAACCCCCTATTGCTATCACTGTCCCCAAGGTGGGTGGGAATGTAGGTAATGATGTTTTCTTCCGTCCTTTGTTGGGTCTTGTTATGACTGGTAATGAGCATGAAATGTTGACTAAGTTCTTGAAGTTGAAACTGCCTATCTTCCATGGTTCCGAGAGTACGGATGCATATGAGTTCATCCTAGATTGCTATGAGAGGCTTCATAAGTTAGGAATTGTCCATCAACATGGGGTTGAGTTCGTGACTTTTCAGCTTCAAGGTGAGGCTAAGCAGTGGTGGATAACTTATCATGTGGAATGCAGATCATCAGGTTTACCCCAACTCACTTGGACCCAGTTTCATGCTCTGTTTTTGGAAAAGTATGTGCCTCGGACATTGAGAGATCGTAAGAAGGATGAGTTCATGGATTTAGACCAAGGTGGTATGTCTGTGGCTGCTTATGACGCCAAGTTCCATGCCTTATATAGATATTCTATGTAGTTGGTTATTACTGAGGAAGAGAAGATCCGTTTATTTATTAACGGACTAAATTCTTAGTTGCAGGTATTATCTGTTCATATGACCTCTGTAGGGAGGAGCTTTAATGAGGTAATAGACTTTGTAAAGAAAGCGGAGGAGGTGAGGCGAGACGGTCAGGCTAAGGCATTGGCAAAAAGGACCAATAACTCAGGTAACTTTCAAGGTTCCTACTCCAAAGGGTTAGGGAGGCCAACACTTGCAGCCAGCTCAATTCAGTCTGCTATGCCCGTCTCTACAGGTAATTGCTCGACAACTCCACCTCATGATTTGATTCAGGATAGCCAAGGAGTCGCTCCTTCGACGGGCAGCAGGTCATCTTTTGATCGTACTTGCTATAATTGTGGAGAACCTGGGCATATAAGGAGAGATTATCCTCACCTGTGTATGATGGATTCTGCGCAGCAGCAGACTAGAGTAGTGGTACCCACGGGAAATGGTAATAGTGGTCGAGGACATCGACAAGGTGGGCGATGAGGAAATCAGCGAGGTCGTGGAAATAAGGGAAATGGTAACGCATGCAGAGGTACAGTGCAGCCAAGTAGGAAGTCGCCTGTCACGATGATAGGGCTCAGTTTTACACCTTTCTGGGCAAGAATGAAGCAGAAGCGTCTGACGCTGTTATCACAGGTACTATTCTTATTTGTTACCGGATGGCTAATATGTTATTTAATCCGGGTTCTACTTATTCTTATTTGTCTGTGCGATTTGCCTCATCATTTTCTATGATTTGTGATATACTTGATACCACCATCCATGTTTCCACCCAGTTGGAAAGTCTGCCATAGTCACCCATGTCTATCGTGCTTGTCCTATTTTGTTTATGGTTTTCAGACTTGGACTGATTTGGTGATTCTGGATATGATAGACTTTAACGTAATCTTAGGCATGACTTGGTTGTCCCTTATTTTGTCGTGCTTAATTGTAAAACTAAGTCTGTAACTCTAGAAATTTTGGGAAGGGAAAGTTAGTGTGGGAAGGGGTGTACAAGCCTAATCAAGCTAAGATCATATCCTTTATTCGGGCTAGGAAACTGGTAAGGCAGGGTTGTTTGGCGTATTTGGCGCATATTCGGGATATTGAGGTTGAGTCTCCATCTATTAAGTCTATTCCTATGGTGTAAGAATTTAGAGAAGTGTTTCCTACTAACTTGCCTAGTATGCCTCCCGATAGAGATATAGATTTCTGCATTGACCTAGAACCTGGTACGCGACCCATATCCATCCCTCCATATCGCATGGCTCCGACAGAATTAAGAGAGCTCAAGGCTCAAATCCAAGAGCTTTTTGATAAAGGATTTATTCATCCTAGTGCTTCCCCATGGGGTGCTCTAGTTTTGTTTGTTAAGAAAAAAGATGGTAGTATGAGGATGTGTATAGATTACCGGCATTTGAATAGGGTCACCATTCGAAACAAGTACTCACTACCTCGAATAGATGATCTTTTTGACCAATTGCAATGTGCATCAGTTTTCTCTAAGATTTATCTAAGGTTTGGTTACCACCAGTTAAAGATTAGGCCTAAGGATTTGCCCAACACAGTATTTAGAACCCGCTATGGGCACTACGAGTTTCTAATTATGCCGTTTGGGTTGACCAATGCGCCTGTAACTTTTATGAGTTTAACGAATGGTGTGTTCAAGCCATTTCTTGATTCATTCATCATAGTCTTTATTGATGATATTTTGTTCTATTCAAAAAGTGAGGAAGAGTAAGACGACCATCTTCATATTGTTCTGGGTGTTCTTGGGAAACAAAAGTTGTATGCAAAATTTTCTAAGTGTGAATTTTGGTTGACTCCGGTTGCATTTTTGGGACATGTAGTTTCAAAATAAGGGGTAATGGTAGATCCACAAAAGATTGAGGCGGTTCAGAATTGGGTTCGGCCAAGCTCTGTGATGAAATTTAGGAGTTTTGTGGGTCTCGCTAGCTACTATCGTCGATTTGTGAAGAACTTTGCTTGACAAATTTGACCAAAAAGGAGGTACCCTTCAAATGGACCAAAAAAAGTAAGGAGAGCTTCTAAAAGCTTATCGTATGTTAATAAAAGACTTGTGTTGGCGAAATAATTATAAAAAAAAAGCTAACGCTAACTAAGTTTTTAGGTACCATGCCCAAAAGCCCCATGCCTTTACTGGTTGGATAACCAAATCCAACCGGCGATTTCCTACTAGTTTATCTTTTTTTTGGGGGAAGCTGTGATAATAAGAAAGAGTAAAGAAAAAATGAAAATAAGGAGCGGAGTCTTTCTAATTATTTTTTTGCAGTTGAAGCTGCAAGTGAGATTGGTTGAAGTTCAATATGCATCATGAACTGGGGAAAAAAGATAGGGTCGAATATGATTAAGACGAATATGTCGAGTTAAGACTCTTTTGACCACCGCACCCATTCTAGCAATACCAGTTGAAGGTAAGGATTTTATTATTTATTGTGATGTTTCACATGCTGGTTTGGGTGCTATGTTGATGAAGGATAAGAATGTTATAGCTTATGCATCTCGTCTATTGAAGGTGCATGAGAAGAATTACCGAACACATAATTTGTAGGTGGCAGCGATAATGTTCGCTCTTAAGATCTGGCGGCATTACCTCTATGGTGTTAAGTGTGAGGCGTTTACTGATCATCATAGCTTGCAGCATGTCTTCACTCAGAAGGATCTGAATTTGAGACAACGAAGGTGGATGGAGTTACTCAAGGATTATGATGTGACCATTCAATACCATCCAGGTAAGGCTAATGTAGTGGCAGATGGTCTAAGTCGAAAAACGGTGAGTATGGGTAGTTTATCTTGCTTGAGTGTAACTAGACGACCCTTGGCTAAGGAAATTTAGACCTTAGAGTCTAAGTTCATGCAGTTGGGCATCTCATAGAAAGGTGCGGTGTTAGCTAGCATTGAAGTTAGGGCCACGTTTCCTAAAGAGATCAAGGCCAAACAATTTGAGGATAAAAATTTGAATGAACTTAAGAAGAAGATTGTGATTGGTAAGGCACAAGAGACCACTCTTGATGAGGAAAGTGTACTCAGTTTTAAAGGAAGAATTTGTGCTCCTCGAGTTGATGACTTGATTCAGAAATTGTTGATAGAATCTCATGGTTTGTGATATTCCATTCATCCGGGTGGGACCAAGATGTACCGAGAATTTAAGCGAATTTATTGGTGGCCAGGCATGAAGAGGGATATAGCGGAGTTTGTGGCTAAGTGTCAATTGTCAACAAGTGAAATATGAACACCAAAGGCCTGCAGGTTTGCTTCAAAGAATGTCAATCACGATGGTCTGGGTCGTGACAAAGTTGGTTTCAGAGCCTAGGTTCGTTGATCTCGATGTATGAAAATGAATCTCGTAGAGTCTCGTAGAACGGTATGAGGACGCCTTTACTTTTCTTCGAGAGGTTATAGGACTTTAGGAAATCTCTCTGTTTTCTCTTGTCTCCTTTCATGTTATGACTTGATTTCAATTGGTACCTAGCGATTCAAATTGGTATCTAACCTTCTTCACTCTTCTGTCCACAGATGGTTAACATTAGATTCAACGGCGTCAGGCCCGTAGCTCCCGTCAATACTCCAGTAGAGAAATCTGTAGCGAGAGGTCGCGGTCGAGGCAGGAGTAGAGAAAAAGATAGGGGTACAGGCCGCAGAAGAGTAGCGCCAGCTAGGGATAGAGCTTCTGTTGAGAATGCTCCTAGGAATGAGAACCCTTCTGCGCATCATGAAGAGATAGATGAGAATGTTGAGGATGTTGGACAAGGGAAAGAGGTGTAGACTGAGACTACCGGTGTTCCTCCCATCGACCCAGTGTTATCTCAGTAGATCATGTCATTCTTGAAGGGGTTTGTTGGTCCTGGAGTGCTTCCTTCTGTTCAAGCAACTCAAGCTCCCACCAATCCTCCTATTGTTGTCACTACGCCCACGGTGGGAGGGACTGGAGGTAATGATACTTTCTTTTATCCTTTGTTGGGTTCCGTTATGACTAGTAATGAGCATGAGATGTTGACTATGTCTTTGAAGCTAAAGCCTCCTTTATTTCTCGGTTCTGAGAATGAGGATGCTTATGAGTTCATCTTAAACTGTTATGAGAGGCTTTATAAGTTGGGAATTATCCATCAGCATGGGGTTGAGTTTGGGACTTTTCACCTTCAAGGTGAGGCTAAGCAGTGGTGGAGAGCTTATATGGAATACAGATCTTCAGTTTTACCTCCACTTACATGGACCCAATTTCATGTTTTGTTTTTAAAGTAATATGTGCCTAGGACTTTTAGAAACCGCAAGAAGGATGAGTTCATGTCTTTGGAGCAAGCTGGTATGATTGTGGCTCCTTATGAGGTTAAGTTCCGTGCTTTGTCTAGATATGCTACTCAATTGGAAACTACTGAGGAGGAGAGGATTTTTTTATTAATTAGGGGACTAAATTCTGTGTTGCAAGTATTATTTGTTCATATGAATTCTGCGAGGAGGAGCTTTAATAAGTTAACTGACTTTGTGAAGAAAGTTGAGGGGGTGAGGCGAGACGGTCAGGATAAGGCATTGGCTAAAAGGGCCAAGAACTCGGGTAACTTTCAAGTTTCTTACTCCAGGGGGTCCGAAAGGCCAACGCTTGCAGCCAAGCCAATTCATTACTCTATGCCCGCTTCTACAAGTAATTACTTAGGATATACACCTTATAATTTGATTCAGGATAGTCAGGGAGTCGCACCTTCGACGGGCAGCAGGCCCTTTTTTGATCGTACTCTCTACAATTGTGAAGAACATGGGCATATGAGGAGAGATTTTCCCCACCCACGTGTGTTAGATTCCGCGCAACAGCAGTGTAGAGAAGTGGTTCCCGCGGGGAATGGTAATAATGGTCGAGGGCGTCCTCAAGAGGGGCGAGAAGGTAATCAATGAGGCCGTGGAAGTAGAGGAAATGGCAATACAGGCAGGGTAAATGTGCAACTAGGTAGGGAGGTAGCTTAACATAATGATAGATCTGAGTGTTATGCCTTTCCGGGCAAGAATGAGACACAGGAGTCAAATGCAGTGATCACATGTACTATTCTTATTTGTGACCGGATGGTTAATGTGTTATTTGATTCGGGTTCTACTTATTCTTATGTATCCGTGAGATTTTCCTCAGAATTTGCTATGATTTGTGATATACTTAATGCCCCCATCCATGTTTCTACCCCAGTTGAAAAGTCTGTCATAGTCACCCATGTCTATCGTGCTTGTCCTATTTTGTTTAAGGATTTTCAGACTTGGGCTGATTTGGTGATTTTGGATATGTCTGACTTTGATATAATCTTAGGCACGACTTGGTTGTCCCCCTATTATATTGTTCTTAATTGTAATACTAAGTCTATAACTCTAGAAATTCTGGGAAGGGAAAAGTTAGAGTGGGAAGGGATGTACAAGCCTAAGCAAGCTAAGATCATATCTTCCATTTGGGCTAGTAAACTGGTAGAGCAGGGTTGTTTGGCTTATTTGGCTCATATTTAGGATGTTGAGGTTGAGACTCCATAATTTAAGTCTATTCATGTGGTGTCAGAATTTAAAGAAGTGTTTCCGAATGACTTGCCTAGTATGCCTCCGGATAGAGATATAGATTTCTGCATTGATTTGGAGCCTGGTACGTGCCCCATTCTATTCCTCCATATTGTATGGCTCCGGCAGAATTAAGAGAGCTTAAAGCTCAAATCCAAGAGCTTCTTGATAAGATATTTATTCGACCTAGTGCTTCCCAATAGGGTGCCCCAATTTTGTTTGTTAAGAAAAACGATGGTAGTATGAGAATGTGTATAGATTACCGGCAATTGAATAGAGCCACTATTCGAATCAAGTATCCTTTGTCTCGAATAGATGATCTTTTTTACCAATTCCAAGGTGCATCATTTTTCTCCAAGATTGATCTAAGGTCTAGCTATCATTAGTTGAAAATTAGGCCTGAAGATGTGCCCTAGACGGCATTTAGAACCCGCTATGGGCACTATGCATTTTTAGTTATGTCTTTTGGTTAGAGTAATGCGCCTGCAACTTTGATGAGTTTAATGAATAGGGTGTTCAAGCCATTTCTTGATTTTTCGTCATTGTTTTTATTGATGATATTTTGGTCTATTCGAAAAGTGAGGAAGAGCATGCCGACCATCTTCGTATTGTTTTGGGTGTTTTTGGGAAACAAAGGTTATATGCTAAGTTCTCTAAGTCTGAATTTTCATTGACTTCGGTTGCATTTTTGGGGCATTTAGTTTCAAAAGAAGAGGTAATGGTAGATCCTGAAAAGATTGAGGCGGTTAAGAATTGGGTTCGGCCTATCTCTGTGGCGGAAGTTAGGAGTTTTGTAGGGCTCGCTAGCTATTATCATCGATTTGTGAAGAACTTTGCTTCTATTGCCACTCACTTGACTAATTTAACCAATAAGGAGATACCATTTGAATGGACTGAAAAATGTGAGGAGAGCTTCCAAAAGCTCAAGACTCCTTTGACCACCGCACCCATCCTAGCACTACCGGTTGAAGGTAAAGATTTCATTGTTTATTGTGATGCTTCACATTCTGGTTTGGATGTTGTGTTGATGCAGGAAAAGAATGTTATAGCTTATGCCTCACGTCAATTGAAGGTGCATGATAGGAATTATCCAACACATGATTTGGAGTTGGCAGCAGTAGTGTTTGATCTTAAGATCTGACGGTATTACCTTTATGGTGTTAAGTGTGAGGTATTTATTTACTGATGATCGCAATTTGCAACATGTGTTTACTTGAAAGGATCTAAATTTGAGACAGCGAAGGTGGATGGAATTACTCAAGGATTATGATGTCACCATTCAATACCATCCGGGTAAAGCTAATGTAGTGGCAGACGCTTTGAGTCGAAAGGCGGTAAGTATGAGTAGTTTAGCTTGCTTGAGTGTATCCAAGCGACCTTTGGCTAAGGAAATTCAGGCCTTAGAGTCTAAGTTCATGCAGTTGGGCATAGTAGAAAGAGGTGGGGTGTTAGCTAGCATTGAAGTGAGGGCCACATTCCTTGAGGAAATCAAGGCCAAATAATTTGAAGATGAAAATTTGGAGGAGCTTAGGAAGAAGAGTGCGATTGGTAAGGCATAAGAGACCACTCTTGATGTTGAAGGTGTACTCAATTTTAAAGGAGGAATTTGTGTTCCTCGATTTGGCGACTTGATTCAGAAATTGTTGGTAGAGTCCCATGGTTCACGATACTCTATTCATCTGGGGTTGACCAATATGTATCAAGATTTCAAGTGAATTTATTGGTGGCCGGACATGAATAAAGACATGACGGAGTTTGTGGCGAAGTGTCAAAATTGCCAAAAAGTAAAGTATGAGCATCAAAGGCCTGCAAGTTTGCTTCAGAGAATGCCAATTCTAGAATGGAAGTGGGAAATGATAGCCATGGATTTATTAGTTGGTCTTCCCAAGACTTTGGGGAAGTTTGATTCTATTTGGGTAGTGGTTAATAAATTGACTAAGTCAGCCCATTTTATTCTGGTAAGAATAGATTATAATGCTGAACAATTGGCTAAGGTGTAGGTTAAAGAGATAGTGAGGTTGCATGGAGTTCCCCTCTCTATCATCTCTGATCGCGGTACTCAATTCATATCCAAGTTTTGGAAGAAATTACATGATGAATTGGGCACACAACTCACTTTTAGTACAACCTTCCATCCACAAACAGACGGACAGTCGGAAAGGACTATTCAAGTGTTAGAAGACATGTTGAGGGCATGCGTAATCAATTTTGGCGGGCATTGGGATGAGTTCCTACCTTTGTGTGAGTTCTCCTATAATAACAGTTATCACTCTAGCATAGATTTGGCACCATTTGAGGCACTCTATGGAAGGGGATGTAGATCACCCATATGATGGTTTGACTTTGGGATGTGAAACCTTTGGGGGTTGATTTGGTGAAGGATGCCCAAGATAAGGTGAGGAGTATTCAAGCTAAGCTTCTAGCAGCCTAGAGTAGACAGAAGAAGTATGCGGATCATATGGTAAGAGATACGACGTTTCAAGCCGGTAAGAATGTTCTTCTTAAGGTATCGTCCATGAAAGGGGTGATGAGATTTGGCAAGAAAGGTAAGCTAAGTCCGCGATACATTGGTCCATTTGAGGTTCTTGAATGTGTCTATATTGAAGAGATATCATGGTGACGGTGATTACATAATTAAATGGGACTCCATTGTGTTAGACAAGGACCTCTAATATTAGAAGGAACCAGTTACAATTCTTGATCGTGATGTGTGTAGGCTGAGGACCAAGGAGATTAGGTTCGTGAAAGTTCAATGGAAGCATAGTCTAGTTGAGGAAGCTACTTGGGAAACTGAGAGGGACATGTTGAAACAACCCCAAAAATGCCCGAAAATGTGCTTCGGAAACACCTATAATTGTAATTTCCATATATCTCAAAATCCGTGCATGATTTCGGAAATTTGACTTCATATTCTTATTCAGGGGGTAAAATCTAGTGGGAAATGGGTCTAACCCGAATTTTAGAACAACCGTATCAAAATTCAAAAATCGCAAAAAAATGTGTTTTTGAGGGTCAACTTTAAAGGGGCATATCTCTCAGCACACAAGGAACTGGAAGGAGCTCAAACTATCAAAATTAAAGCTCTGTGAGTTAGCTTTCCAACTCAATTTGTTTCACCTCATTCCGAGTTAGGATGAAGGAGTTATGACCATTTTCGTAAAACCTGTCC
>JAJOOR010042398.1:0-10460 GCA_036250505.1 Solanum acaule
AGGACCTTAGTAAAGGTTAGGTGTATCTCAGGGATTTTGGGCATAGGCTGGGGGGGACTTATGCATTTTCCCAATTATTTTTATGAAATTTTAAGTTTATTGATTATATTACCATTACAATATTTGCATCTTTAGTTGAAGTTGTTAAAATCATAAAACTCATGATTTTCTATTAGTCTCGAGTATCTGTAACAATTTTTTTTGTATTCAAAATTCATTAAGTATGCATATTGATATAAAATAGTATTGCCAATGTCTATGGATATTGTGGGTTTGTTAGTATAGATATGGTCTTCCTTAAATTTCTTCTTATTTGTGGACATTCTGTTAGTTTTGATAATATACCTACATACTTGGACTTATCATATCTATGTATCATTTTCTAGTTGTGGACATTGTAAGAGTGTTGTTTGTATCCAGTCAATTAAAGATACATATTTACTTTATATAGTTGTATTCATTTTTTAAGAAATAATTATGTTATTTCAGATTGTATTCATGTTTAATTATTTGATGGTTTTGTATTCATTATGTTATATCTGTTGTATTTATTTTGTGTGCAGTATAGTTTGTTTTGTATTAAAACATGTTTCGGTCATTATATGAGAATCAAGTATCCGTTAACTATTGAATCATTAATTTGTTTGGAAGTTTTAACATGAAAGTTTTTAAATTTCTCGGGTAATTATAAATTTTTTGGATGACGAGATAGGGTTTTACTAATGCACAAGTGAATACGGATTCAGATTTGGGTTTGGTGAATACAAAATCAGAAAAAAGAAACACAACAGCCGAAGAAGAAGAAGAAGAAGAAAGAGAGAGTGAGAGAAGAAGGTTGCAAAAAATGTATTCATATTAATTTTTGTTTGTCAATTGTTTTTCTCTTAATCAACATTTGTATTTTTATTAAGAACATTGTATTTCTTTTTTAGTTTGTAGTCATTCCAATAGGTATGTCAAATGAATTTGTATTTCTTAAGCATTGATGTATCCTATTTTCCTATTTCTTTCACGGTCAATTTGTATTTTTTTAGAATATTGTATTATTTCCACTATGTATGCTATTTTTTTTCCAAAATCTTGTATCTTTTCTTAAATCGTATTCATATGTAATGATTAGATTATATTGGGATGCAATCAGTAATATTTTTGTAATACAAATAAAAGAAAAATATATTTGGCAGCCATGTAATACAATTTTGATCACTCGATACAATTTTTGGTTTTCACTATGAAAGTAAAATACATACATAACTCAATCATGAATATTTTTTGTTATATGAATGTAAATTTGTATTTGTTGATGATTTTGTATTCAATTTTTGTGGAATACAATACAGTTATTTGGATAACTATTCTATCTGGAACGATGATAGCCTTAAGATCATCCTATCCAACGCTTGGTGGTAGCTTCCTCCAGAACAACAAGGCCGCACAAAACACAAGTGAAAAAAAAATAAACTCAAATGTCAAAAACAAAAAATAGAATTAAAAAAACTACATGAAAAGACCGGCTGGATGTTTAAGAAAACAAAATTTGAAGCACCAAATAAGATTAGATCCCATCCGTAGCAAAACGGGGATGAACAAGGCACCAAGCTACAAATTCAACAGAATACTTGAAAACAGAACTCATCCAACTCAAGAATCTGATGTACACATCATTTGGCAGCCACGTCCCAATTCAGGTTTATCTTCGTCAATGCCCATAAGGCTTTATGTTCCAACACCATAAAAATCTTTGCAAAACACTAACTTATAAGGTGACATTCCAATGGGAGATTTGAAAGTTGTGCAGTAGGCCCAAAGAGCATCATCAAGCTTGCTCGATTAATCTTTATTTTGACATTCAAAATTTTGCAAAAGTGCTCGTTATTTCTCTATTAGAGACTCAACTTGTCCGCTCTATTATATATGGAAAGGTGTTGCTACTTTGTGCTTGACTCCATATTTGAAAGGAGAGTTAGAAATTGATGAATGCAAAAGTGTGATCTTCAATCGCTTATTATGGTCCTTGGAGTATCAAACCTTGTGAAGATGTTATTTTTTAAGAACTTTGTGACACTTCGCACTATATTGTTTGGTAATGCGATCACTTCTACCCACTTAGTGTAACACCCCGGATCTGGAAGAGGGTAAGGCAACATTTTCAGAAGTTGCAGGAGCCAACCAACGGAGGCCACCCATGGCCCGTGGATGGGACCATGGACCGTAGGTGTGGTCCGTGGATGGCACCCAAAAGGGGTTCATAAAGTTGGAACCACGGCCACAACCAACGGACCATTGGTGGGACCATGGTCCTTGGTCGAGGGTCCGTGGTCCAGACCCCCCAAACCCATATTACTGACCACGAATGACGGTCGTGAAGGACAGACCGTCGTCCTTTCCACGGTTCGTCGGTCGTGGCCGTGAATGGTGGACTGACAGTTAAGTTTAGGGGCAGTTGGGTCTTTTTCTAATTATTTTATCCCTATACTACATCGTTTTACCCTTCACTAAGACCCATATATAAGTGTTTCCATTAGTTCATTCACTTCATTCTCTTCAAATTCACCAAAAAGAAGAAATCTCAAATATGTCTCTTTAGAAAGTTTGAAGAAGAAGGATTCAACCTAGGGTTTCAATTCAAGTCTCAATTCCTCCATTGAAGATTAGCAATTGGTTTCAAGGTATGATAGTTTTCATCCATGGATTCCTTCCATTCATGGAGTTTCCAAATTCCTTTATTTTCAAAGTTAGAAATCCCCAATTGAGTTAGGGTTTTCTTCAATTGTCATGTGTTCTCTTGATTATTGATTTAAATGATTGAATTATGATCTCTTATGCATGAATTGATGCAACACTATGATTTTATGATGTTTCCCCATTAACCCATGTAATCCCCATATTTTCAAGTTATGATCATATGATGTGGGATTTTGATTATGAAGGAAGAGGTTTATGAAATCAAGCATGTATTGATAGAATGACATGAGTTTATAATGAAATCCATATCTAACCCATGTTTTCTAAATTTTGATGATTGGAATGGGTTTTGAACCTTGAAAGGTAAATTATGAAATTATGCATGTTCTCATGAAATCTATGCAAATGTTTTAAAGATGCTTTGAGAGTAAACTAACAATGATGATGTTGTTGATGTGTTATTGAAAGGATTTTATCATATACACATGAAAGCATGATTGTAAAAGGTTTTCTCACATAATAAGGGTTCTAAGGTTGAAGAGTCTTCTCACCTAATTGAATCAAAGATTAAGAGCTATCCTAATGAAATCTAGCTTGGATTGGTTATTGCATGATACCTTTCCATGGATAAGACTTAGCTTCGATTGGCAAGATGGCGTGCCCTTCCATAGATAATAAGAACAAGTAAGAAATGATTATTCTGTGAGATTTATGCTTAGCACTGAGAGGATATTGAGATGGAAGCTCTCCCGTTAGTAGAGACCGGCTTTCTAGAAGCAATCTCCTTATCTCTTACCTATGTGCTCCCATAGGATGATTGTCTAGATAAACATTAGCTAGTGGATCCACTTAAGATAGATGTTCATGGTCATTACCTTGGCAAGTAGGACAACCCTTTTAAGTGTGGGAGACACCGGGGATCATGTTATAGCTCACATGGTCTCTATGTTGGTTAAGACTAGTTCCCACAATAATAATGAACTAAGGTTACTTCAAGAAGTATCTTATATCTGTTCAAAGGTTTTAAATGATGTTAACTTGCATTGACCATGTTTTATGACTTATGTTTTCTAGAAAAAAAAAAGGCACAAACTTAACATAAACTGGTTCTGGAACCAAAATTTAATATAGGGTCATGTATATTTGATGATTAAACACGACACCTCTTGTAATTCTCTTTGAGTCCTCCATTAAAGAGGAGTCTTTGAGGCTTTCCTTATCTAAAAACTAAATGTCGTTTATTTTTTATTTTGTAACTGATGAGAATTTTAAGTGATATGTTCCTTTTTAAAAATATTTTCTCCCCTAAATTTCTCCTTTCTGTTATTAAACAATTATATTTTTTCAATAAAAACAAATAATTAAAACATAAATCAAATACATAACAAACTAAAATTTTGACATTTTTAATAAATATTGAAAGTGTGGCTAAGGGATCCTTTTAAATGCTAAAATATTGTCATTTTGAAAAAAATTCCACAAAAAGATTTAATTTTGATTATATGTCAAATACTATGATGCATAACACCATAATATACAAATCCTATTGAATGTTTTGCTTTAACAATTTTACAAGCAAACCTACTACCAAATAACATACGAAGTATTCATTAAATCAAGATTTTCATGGTTAATACATCAATTTACATAAAAATTCAAACAACAAAAGCAACAAAAATCTTAAAACAGTCAAAATCGAACTATATATTCTAATAATTAAACTTGAAAAAAAATAATCAAAAAATTGATCCATACTTGTTACATCTCATCTTCCATCTTCCATCTTCCTTATATATATTTTTTTCATCTTGCTAAAATTAAAATTGATATTTCATTGTTTTCAACTACTGAAACGATTATTCGAGAAGACAAAGAGTTTTATTTTGGTTATAATACTTGTTCTGAGGTTATAAGAGAGAAGATTAATTAATTATTGAGAGATTTGTGGAAGGTAAATAAGAGAAAATTAAGGAATGAAAATCTTTTTTAATATTGAATCGTGTGTTGTTATTTTTAATTCACCATTTCTTTATTTTTTTTTATTTTTTTTTATTTTCTGGAATTGTTTGTTTCGTAGAAATTTTATTGCTATGTTGGTGAAAATTAAAACTATTGTTATATAGGGGTTATTTAGGTGCTTAAATTATATATTTAAGATTTGTACCTTTTTTTATAGGTTAATTTAATTTGGTCTTCATTTTGTCCCCTTTTTCTACTTCTATGAACAATGAAATAGTAGAATCAATAATAATTTTTTTACTTATCGATTTAATTTTGTGTATAATAGTATGAATATATTATATATATATATACACACTATTTATATAATATAGATACATATGTGAATTAGTGACACAATATTTTGGCCCATTTTTAAATAGTAACAGTAATACTTTTCTCTATGTAAAATAAGATTACTCGAGTGAATTACCTTTATTGATAATACATCTCAATGTTATATACAAGTTGTACCAGTTCTATAACTAAGAAAACATATTTTTACATTTAATTACAATATTCTGATTTATATATCTAAGGAAACATATCCTCTGATTGTGCAATCACATAAGATCTTCCAATACTCCCCCTCAAGTTGGAGCATGAATTGTGGAAATGTCCAACTTGCCCAACAACTTATGAAACTGGTCATAACCAAGAGTCGTTGTGGGTATATCAAGCAATTGGTTCTGTGAAGAGATATAATGAGTAATAATTATCTTTGATTGTATATATTGTCGAATGAAGTGAAAATTTATCTCTATGTGCTTGGTACGTTCATGAAAAACAGGATTGACAGCGATATGGATAGCAGCTTGGTTATCACAAAAGAGAGAAACATGTGTTACATGTTTTACTTGAAGACCCTGTAGAAGCTGAAGCAACCAAACAATCTCACTAGTAATAGTGGCCATAGCTCTATATTCAGCTTCAGCAAACGAGACGCCACCGTTTGTTTCTTAGATCTCCAAGAAATGGGTGATTTACCAAGAAACACAATGTATCATGTAGTTGATCGATGTGTCATTGGACACCCTGCCAAATCTGCATCAGAGTAAGCTTTTATAGATAATGAATTATCCGAAAGGAATAGAATCCCTTGACCTGGATTTCCTTTGAGATAGTGCAAGACTCTATAAGCAGCTTCCAGATGAGGTTGCCTTGGCGCATGTAGAAATTGGCTAAGTAGATGAACGACGTAGCTAATATCTGGACGAGTGATGGTGAGGTAAAGCAAGTGTCCTACAAGATGAAGATAATTCCCTAGGTCATGACAAATTCCTACAGAATCAAGAGAAAGCTTATGTTGTTACTCCATGTGGAAACTAGCTGGCTTGCAACTCGTAAGTTTACTCTCTGCTAAAATGTCAAGTACATACTTGCGTTGACTTAGTACAATGCCTGCTAGTGACCTTGTATCACAACCCATACCGTCGTGAGTGGCACCCACACTAACCCTCCGGTGGGAGAACCATTACTACAACCCAAACTAACAAACTCAACCAAAACTACGGCATTTAAAGTTACGGAAGCAGGTTTAAATGTTAAGGAAAAGAAATAGGGAGTTCCCATAAACTCCAAACAAAAGTCTAATCAAAACAAATGTGGAATAATACCTAGAACCTGAAAGTCAATGTACCAAAACATCTAAAGTTCAACAAGTCTAAAAATATGGGTACAACCCAATTAAAC
Organism: Solanum acaule; assembly: GCA_036250505.1. Lineage (NCBI taxonomy): Eukaryota > Viridiplantae > Streptophyta > Magnoliopsida > Solanales > Solanaceae > Solanum > Solanum acaule. The sequence continues at coordinate 6,376 of JAJOOR010042398.1, forward strand.
ATAAGAAATCCTAATGCACTAGTCTAAGTACGAAATGAGGACATAAACGAAAGAGAACTCATGGCAGCCCGGAAGAACTGGCTCACCCTTGAATTCGAACGATCACTGATCTTCTAAGTGATGTCTGTCAATAGCTACTTGAAGATGCCCTGTACTCAACAAAGAAAGAGAAAGTGCAGTATCAGTACACAACCACAGTGTACTGTTAGGATCACACAGCTATCCCACTAAGTGCAACATACATAAGCCATTAAAACATAATAATAACATGCACACACCGAACATATACAATATCAACATCATTTACAAACAACATACAATTTCATAATTCTCAAGATATACAGTTATATCAAGTCAATGGTCCTCTCATGGAACCCACACTCAAACAGTTAGTGTATTGGTATGTGGTACCCGTTCCAATATTTATGTTGGTACGTGGCAACCGATCCCAGTTAGTATGTCGTAATGTGACACCCGCTCCATTCAACAAACCACAATTACAATCACAATGTACATTCTCACAATCATACAACAAGAGGTGATTCATGGCATGTAGTTATTCAATTATCATCATTTACGATTAGTGAAATCAACTATGCAACATTCGCATGCACACGTGTATTATAATGAAGCAAGAGCAAACATATATCACAACCATCACCTACCTCGAAAAAAGCTTGAATCCCCTAAGAAACTTGATCCTTCCCTTTCCAGATTCTTTCCGCTTGTTCTTGGTCTACAAACAATCAATATAATGTTAGGATCAATAAACAAGACTTAATTACCCGGATTATAATCAATAAGATCAACCCTAGGTTAAACCCTTGATCCCTATACCCAGATTAGGGCTTTTTCCACCATAATTTCCAGATCAAAACCCTCCCCCATAGATAATTACCCACTAGTGTACATTCTACGGATCGAAAAATGGATTCGGGGAGTTAAAACCTTACCTTTAGCCTTAAGAATGGCGGAAAACGGTCAAGAACTCGCATGGGGTCGTCTCCTAGCTCTCAAAGTCGAAAAGTGCAGAATAAAATGATTTTGGGGTTTATTTCCCACTTAAATCGCGACTGTCCCGCCACATAGGTCCTCACCCCGCTATAGCGGCCCCGGCCTGGCGGGAATAATTTTGACACATCGGCTTGCACAAAAACAGTAAGTAATTTTAAGAATTCCAAACCCCTATTTCATAACACACCTTCATCCCATGACACTCAGAAAATACTCGTTCACGCTAAGATCAGTTTCAGAAGTTCTACTGTAAAGTCGTGCAGGTTCCTTAACGTCTTAGCTATCTAGTCATATGATCAAAATCATAATTAGATCACCCAATTGTTACCAGATTTCCCTAGACCTCACTGACTCTGATTTCTTCAAAATCTGGACTAGGTTGGGAAATTTCAAGTTACCACAAAAAAGTTTTTCAGCCCAAAATTTTTCCCCATTGGCTTTTCTATAACGATAGAAATAGGTCGTTACAATAGATACCAATTTACCCATCACTCGTCCCCGAGTGACAAACTAGGAGAAAACGGGCTAAAGTTAGAGTAGAGTAGTACCTGAATCGACGAACAACTTGGGATACTTGTCTCACATGTCCTTCTCGATTTCCCAAGTAGCTTTCTCAACTGGACGATGCTTCCATTGAACTTTCACAAACTTAATCTCTTTGGTCCCCAACTTCAGGACATCACGATCAAGAATTGCAATTGGTTCCTCCTCATATTGAAGGTCTTTGTCTAACATAATTGAGTCCCACTTGATGATGTAATCCCCGTCACCATGATATCTCTTCAACATGGACACATGAAATACCGGATGAACTCCCGATAGGTTGGGAGTTAAGGCCAATATATAATCCACTGACCCAACACAATCAAGAACCTCAAAGGTACCAATGTAACGAGGACTAAGCTTGCCCTTCTTGCCAAATCTCATCACCCCTTCATGGGTGATACTTTAAGAAGAACTTTTTCACCAGTCTGAAATGTCATATCTCTTACCTTGTGGTCTGCATACTTTTTATGTCTACACTGGGCCGCTAAAAGTTTAGGTTGGATGCTCCTCACTTTATCTTGAGCATCCTTCACTAAATTAACCCCCAAAGGTTTCACATCTCCAGCCTCAAACCATCCTATGGATGATCTATATCCCCTCCCATAGAGTGCCTCAAACGGTGCCATATCTATGCTAGAGTGATAACTATTATTATATGAGAACTCACACAAAGGTAAGAATTTATCCCAATGTCCTAAAAAATCAATCACACATGCCCTCAACATGTATTCTAACACTTGAATAGTCCTCTCTGACTGCCCGTCCTTCTGTGGATGGAAAGTTACACTAAAAGTGAGTTGTGTGCCCAATTTATCATGTCACTTCCTCCAAAACTTGGATGTGAATTGCGTAACACGATCTAAGATGATAGAAGGGGCACCCCATGCAACCTCACCATCTCTTTCACATAAACCTTAGCTAATTGTTCAACATTATAATCTATTCTGACCGGAATATAATGGGTTGACTTAGTCAATCTGTCAACCACTACCCAAATAGAATCAAACTTCCCCAAAGTCTTGGGAAGACCAACCACGAAATCCATAGCTATCCTTTCCCACTTCCATTCCGAAATTGGCATTCTCTAAAGCAAACCTGCAGGCCTTTGATGTTCATACTTTACTTGTTGTCAATTTTGACACTTAGCCACAAACTCCGTTATGTCCTTCTTCATGTCAGGCCACCAATAAATTCGCTTCAAATCTCGATACATCTTGGTCACAACCGGATGAACGGAATGTCGTGAACCATGGGATTCTGTCAACAATTTTTGAATCAAGTCATCAACTCGAGGAACACAAATCCTTCCTTTAAAACTGATCACACCTTCTGCATCAAGAGTGGTCTCTTATGCCTTACCAATCACAGTTCTTTCTTAGATCATTCAAATTTTCATCCTCAAACTATTTGGCATTGATCTCCTCAATGAACGTGGCCCTAACCTCAATGCTAGCTAACACCCCACCCCTTTATGAGATGTCTAATTGCATGAATTTAGACTCCAAGGTCTGGATTTCCTTAGCCAAAGGTCGCTTAGTTACACTCAAGTGAGCTAAACTACACATACTCACCACTTTTCGACTCAAAGCGTCTGCCACCACATTAGCCTTGCCAGGATGGTATTGAATGGTGACATCATAATCCTTAAGTAACTCCATCCACCTTCTCTATCTCAAGTTCAAATCATTTTGGCTAAATACATGTTGTAGGCTACGATGATCACTAAACACCTCACACTTGACACCATAAAGGTAATGCCGCCAGATCTTAAGAGCAAACACTACCGCTGCCAACTCCAAATCATGCATTGGATAATTCCTCTCATGCACCTTTAACTACCGCGATGCATAATCTATGACGTTCTTATCTTGCATCAACACCGCACCTAAACCCGAATGTGAAGCGTCGCAATAAACTATAAAATCCTTACCTTCAACCGATAGTGCTAGAATAGGTGCGGTGGTCAAAAGAGTCTTAAACTTTTGAAAGCTCTCCTCGCATTTTTCAGTCCATTCAAATGGTATCTCCTTTTTGGTAAAATTTGTGAAGTGTGTGGCAATAGAAGAAAAGTTCTTAAAGTAGTGTCACGCCCCGAGCCCACACCCTGGGCGGGACCGGCACTCGGAGACCATTGTTGGCCCCAAGCGAACACTTGGCCTGGCTTTCTCAACTCAGCGGAAACTAAACTCAACAGCACAACCCAATGCAATGAAAAGTTATAAAACAACCAACTGATGAAATCTGGCCCAAAAGGGCAACTCGAGTCTCAAAATAGAATATTTACATATATACATAGATGAGAGACTCAAAACTAACTGACTTACTATCTATGAAGCCTCTAAAATACGGAGATGGATGTTCGGACAGACCCCGCAACACCCTAATAAAACAAAACTAAGAACACAACATAATCGAGTCCTCCGGAATGCAAGGAGGCTCACCACTGACTCTGGAGTGCTCAGCTGGATCAACGACGTGCTGGATGCTGATCCTGGGTACCTGTGTCTGCATCATAATAAGATGCA
>JAJOOR010042404.1:0-10553 GCA_036250505.1 Solanum acaule
ATCATGATAATTGACAACATAAAATATTTCAAAAATATTGTATGTGGGTAGTCTTATTATGCCTTAAATAGCGTCAAAGAAAGTACAAGTTTGTGATAAAAAAACTTATTCCTTTATCCACGCAAACAATCGCTTCAAAAACACGGTTATTAGCCCCAAAATATACCATTTATATTATTGGGCCCGTGCATAGCACGGACAACATTATCTAGTTCTATAATGTAAATGAGTTCAATGATGACTTAACATTGACATATCAATAACTGTCTAAAAAAGTCAACAGCAAATCCACCCTAGTCTCTAAGGTCAAATCTAGATTTTTCTTTCAAAATTGGGTTATACCCATTTCTTGGGGAATCCATATTTAAAATTTTTACCCAAACTAGAGTAATGCTTGAGCCTCATGGATCACAGTAAATTTGTTTTATTAATTAATTAGTTTATTTCATTTATTTATTTCTTTTCTTTTGTCTTTGTTTTTAGCTCTGACGATTGAAAGAGAGTATGAGCTCATTCTATTCTTATCTATCTCAGAAAGAAAGTTTAATTTGGTGTTGATTTTAAAGGTTCATAAACTCTACAACTAAGCCAGTAGCTAACACAACAGATGGGGGGATCTCTTATGACACACTTATGCAGATGCAGTTGTGATGCTGAACCAAGTTACTAAGGTGAATACAACATGACACAAAAGGGAATCTGATGTGTTTGTTGTAACTTATTCGAAGGGCATGTCGGGTGAGAAGCACCGAAGAGATGAAAAGTGTGGTCAGGACCTCACATGGTAAAGCATTGAGACATGATGAATGTGACTCCGATCTTAATAAGGAGGCAAATTTTTTGAACAACCAAGCGGAGCGGGGGGGGGGGGGTTCGAACTAATGCTCAAGGGTTTATTCGAGATTCTTGGCGCCAAAATCAAGAAAACCAAGGTTGGAACTATTATAAGGATAACAACTACGACTAGCCTAGGTATAGAGAGCATGGCAACTGCAGGAACAAAGATAGGTATAAAAGTTATTGAAGTGATGTCTATGTCCCTCCAAAGGGAAGAGGGCAACGGTAGTCAAGTGACTCTAAATTGGAGGATATGATGGCACATATGCTGGGATCAAGGACTTCGAGGTGATATATCTAATGTGACCTATGTTGGAATGTATGCATCCACTAACTAAGATAGGACCGGGTCCTTTGCACAGTTATGAACACAAAAGTAAATACTGGAAGTAAATACAACACACGTGACTTTACGTGGAAACCTCCTTGCTCAAGGGAGTAAAACCACGACCAGTCTCACAGGATTTTTCAAACTGTTTTTACTAATCTTCTCAAGCAAAAGTAAAAACCAGTTTACAACCACACATAGAGATTAACCTCCTAATCTCTAAACTAAGTAATACAACTTATTACTTAACTGAGCCTAAGCAATGGCTGTATTGCCCACTATACTAATCTTCACTGATTAATATAGACTTTTACACGTAAGACACAAAGCCACTCTCAACTATGTTCTTACAATGATTCACACAAGTTTTGAAACGTTTCTAACACAAGCGAAACGAATCTTACAATATAAGCACAAATACAAGCAATCACAATAACATCAGGTTCAGGAAGCAATCTTCAGTCGATGAGGTCCCTTGTTGTTTATGAATCTTAAATTTCTCTCTTTGAATGATTGAAATGTTGTTTGTCATGTGAAATATATCAGCCATGAAGAATTATTATCCTTTGGACAAACAACCTCGTCCATTCTGATTGGTTCAGTATGTTGACGACCTCACCAACCTCTGACAAGACAGCTTTCCAGCTGTAGCACATTGCATTGGATGAGAACACTCTGCAGAGGACCGAGTCCCTGCATTTGTGAGGAGATCATCAAAACATTTGGAAACAGTTAGACTCATCATTTCCCCCCTTTTTGATGTGACAAACAAACTTCCTCACATGAGTTAACATTCATTCAAAATATCAGTTTCCCCCTTTAATATCAGTTCTGAGTTAACATTCATTCAAAATATCAGTTTCCCCCTTTAATATCAGTTCCCTCTGTCATTTTGCCTCTAATTTCACATATCAAGTTTACAAATCAATCATTCCCCCTTTTGACATCATTGAAAAGGAGTGATAGTAAACATATACGAGCTGCATGTAACAATGTTAAGAACTCAGGGCCATGGGCCACACAGTACATGTGCAAGTAAGCAGAAAATAGAGAAGATAAAACATAACACAATAGGGCAAATGAGATAATATCATTAGATCACTTGTGCTGACTACAGAGGTCAGCCAAAACAGTACACTTGCCACTTAGAGTAAGACAAAGACAGAAACAGGACACGGAAAGACTTAAGAAACAGAACAGGATACTCATTTAGGATGGAGGTGGATGGGGAGTGAAGGACTTCAACAGCAAGGTCATGCACTCATTTGCATCAACTGAATGATTTTCTTGTTGAAGGACTGAACTTCCTCACTAAGTGAGGCATTTGACTTCAGCAGCTGTGCATTTTCAGCCCTCAACTTTTCTACTTCCTCCTTATCCACAAAATGGGTACCAGGTTCCTTTGAGATGGTCTGCTGTAGCTGAGCCCTAAGTCTTGTAATCTCAAGCTCTTTTGCATTCAAGGTTATAGTAATATCATTTAGTTCCCTCTTGAGAGATTCTTGTTGCTCTAGAAGATCAGACACGTGGGACTTACCCTTAACCTTCCTTTCAACACATTCGCACTCCAAGAGGGTTGCAGGAGAAATCATTTGCTTGACGGTACCAGGTACTCCTCTTCTAAGAGGTACTTCAAAGTGGTTGAACACATAGTTCAGTAGATATCCATACGGTATGCCATGTTTGGCATCTTTCCAAGTCATCACCCTGTGCATGTGTTCAAGCATGATTGCTGGAAGATTGATGGCCTCAAGTTCATCTAATTTTTCCATGAGGAATAAATCAATGACGGATGCTACGGTTCTCTTCTCACTCCTTGGCACCAAAACCTTGTTGATGAACTCGAACATCAACTGATACTCTCTTTTTAGGTATTTCTTAGGTAGACCAACACGTTTTATATCCCTGCGCTTGGTAGCTTGTTGGGTGAACACATTAGAGGGTTGGCAACCTTCAATGGACCGGATCCCTGTCACAGGCACACCAAGAATGATACCTAAGTTCTCTTCATTCAGAAGGATTTTTACCTCCCTAACTGTCGTCTGAGTACCTCCATCACTTAGAAGCTCCATCTTGTAATAGAAACCTCAGGTTCATGCAAATAAAGTGCTGGAGCTTCGAACAGATGTTCCCAACTTTGAAAAGATACACAATTGAAAAGAGTGGACATACCAAATTCTATAAGGATTTCTGGATCAAACACTCTTCCATTCAACAACTTTTGCTTCTCCATTCTTGCTATCCGCTCTTCCCTTGTTAGCCCTATTTCCTCTACTTGTGTCTCAACAGACGAACCTGGTCCCTTCAAAGGTTTTGGCTTTAAGAGACCCCTTTTAGTTACCTTGTCCCTTTTCACAGGAGATTTCTTCACAGATTTAGGGACCCCTTTGGTTTTGACCACTGCTCTAGTAACATCCTCAGAAACTGTTTCACTAGAGTCTATTTTGTGAGGTTCTGATGTAGGTACCTCAGCAGGCACAGGTAGAAGTCATCTTTGCCTTCGATTCCTAACAGTTTGTGCCTCATTGGTCACCATAGCATCCCCAAGAAACTTTTGGATTGTTCCTCGTGTTGCATATCTCCTTTTATCACCTTTGGTGTGAGTCCACCATCTTGCCTTTTCCTTTTCTTTTTCTTTTCCTCTCAGACTCAGTGGGTTTATCTGCAAGTTTGGTTTTTGGTATGGCAACAAGTACACCCAGATCTGAGACTCCCATAGACAAAGCATTGGCTCTTTGAACCCCTTTTCTATGCTAGACTAGAGGAGTTTCTTCCTCCTCTTCCTCCTCATTATCAACATCGAAATACCTAGGCATTTGGTCGAACACAGGTTGAGCACTGTGAGGGACCTGTTCCAACGATCTCAACTTTTGGTCCACCAGGGTTGGTTGAATGTCTCCTCTGAGGGAGGCTAAGATTTGCACGGCTACCAATTCTACTCCTACTGCTAGAATGTTAGATTATGTACCCTTGCTCTCAAGAAAATCCCTTTCAAATAACTGCTCATACATAGTGGATGACACAACCCTAGATACGATTTCTAGCTCTTCAAAGGGTGTCTCAAGAGAGGGTTTCACAACTGACTGGGCCTCAAAATTTTGGGACTCCTTACCGGACAAAACTAAGATTAGAGAACATGGAAAAAATTTCCCAGAGTTGAGTAGAGGAGACGCCACCACCTCAGTAGGGGGTATGATAGATTCGACAGTCTCTCCAATCTCGCAAACATGAGTGGATGGAGATTCTTCTGGGGAGGAATTGAGAAATTGAACGAACTAGGAGTTTCAATTTCTTAGGAGAGAGGCAATTTCGAAGAAGAAGAAGAGTTCGACATTGTTGATTGAGATGAGGAAAAAAAGATTAGAAGAACTATAAGAGATTTTGAGAGAGAACAAGAAGAATTTAGGATGTTTGGATTCTCTCAAAAGGGTGTATTTATCATAGTATCAGGTCCTTGAACAATAACGACTCTTGGTTTTTTAAAGTGAAAAGACGTTTGAAACTGACACCATAAATGGGAAGATGACACGTGGCAGTCACCGTTGACAGAAAACTGTATAGCAAAAATGATACTAACCTTCAGGGGACCAGGTCCCTCTCTAGAGATAAACATGCCTGTTATAGTTAAATCTTCCCTTTAGCCAACATGCCATGAGTGTGTACCTGTAATAAGGTACGAGATGAGAGTTCACTAACATTTAAACAATACAACAAGCATAGATACCTGCCCTTCCTAACATAGTCAAAATAAAGGTGTTATGCAAACTTGTTGTGGAATCATGTGATCTTGTGCATTCCCAGCTTCACTCTATTCTTGATGAAGTTCTCTTTGCTCAACGCTTTGGTGAAGATATTAGCTACTTGATCTTCAGTCTTGCAGTATCTCATCACTACATTGCTTTTTTCTACATTGTCCCTTAGAAAATGATGCCTCACATCTATGTGTTTGGTCCTCTTATGTTGCACAGGGTTTTTGGCCATGTTCATTGCACTTGTATTGTCGCATATGAGAGGAATAGTATCAGTGAGAACACCAAAATCTTCGAGCTGCTGCTTGATCCACAATAGCTGAGCACAACAAGATACAACAGCCATATATTCCGCCTCAACAGTTGATAATGCCACTGAATTTTGCTTTTTAGTCCCCCACGAAATTAGTGATGACCCTAAGAAATGCGTCATGCCTGGAAGTGTTTTTTCGATCAATAAGAAAACATGCATAGTCAGCATCAACATACCCAATTAAATTAAAGAAGTCACCGGAGGGATAGAAGAGGACCAGGTCCTGTGTTCCCTTTAAGTATCTCAGTTTCTCTTGGCTGCCTTCAAGTGCGATTACTTTGGAGATGCTTGGAATCTGGCACACATCCCTACACTGAAGACTATATCTGGCTTGCCATCAGTGAGATATAGAAGCGACCCAATGATTCCCCTATACACGGTCTGATTCACATAAATTCCTTCTTCATCCATATCAAGTTTGACACTTGTGCTCATAAGGTGGTCAAGAACTTTGGTCTCTAGCATGCTGAATTTCTTGAGCAGTTCTTTTATGTACTTCTCTTGGCATATTGACGTACCCTGAGGTGACTGTTTGATTTTGTAGACCTATGAAGAATGTGAGCTCCCCCATCATGCTCATCTCAAATTCACTACTAATCAAGGCTGCAAACTCCTCGCATAGTGAGTCTGAAGTAGCTCCAAAAATAATATCATCTACATATACCTACACAATTAGAAGCTCCTTACTTTTTAGACTTCAAGAACAAAGTGTTGTCAATCTTACCTCTTTTAAAGCCATTAGCCAGAAGAAATTTTGACAAATGCTCATATCAAGCTTTAAGAGCTTGTTTTAGACCACACAAGGCCTTATCCAGCACATGGTTTAGCAGATCAACATCTTCAAAAGCTGGAGGTTGTTTCACATACACCTCTTCTTTTAGATACCCATTTAGGAAAGCACTTTTAACGTCCATTTGAAATAATTTGAACTCCATGTAGGTGGCAAATGCAATTAGAATTCTAATGGCTTCCATCCTAACTACAGGTGCAAAGGTCTTATCATAATCGATCCCTTCCTCTTGATTATACCCCTGTACCACTAGTCTTGACTTGTTTCTGGTGATGGTTCCATGCTTATCAAGCTTGTTTCCGAAAACCCATCTGGTCCCAATAATGGTTCTGTTGAGAGGCTTGGGGACCAGGTGCCACACTTTGCTTCTTTCAAACTGATGAAGCTCTTCTTGCATTGAAGTCACCCAGTCGACATCTTTTAATGCCTCCTTGATGTTTCTGGGTTCAATGGTGGATATGAAGGTTGAGAAAGCAACTAGATTTCTTGCTTTAAATCTAGTTTGAATTCTAGAATCAAGTGGAGACACAAGATTGTCTAGAGGATGAGAAGATTGATATTTCCATCCAGACTTTCTAGTTATCTCCTCTTCAATATCAGCAACAAATTTATCCTCTTCATGTTCTTTGTTCTTAGAATCTCTCTTCTGAGCTGTACCGGAGGGACCATGTGCCTCTATGGGTTCTGCACAGTTTCCTTTAATCGAAACATGTTTAGCACCAGGAGCATGGACAATCCTATCTTGTTGAGCCTCCATCAGTTCCTCCAATTCGATGTCTTCACCATGGTTGGATTTCTTTACATCATCAGATTCATCAAATATCACATGCATACTTTCTTCCTCACATATGGTTCTTTTATTGAAAACTCTGAATGCTTTGCTGTCAGAGGAATAACACACAAACTCCCCTTCATCACTCCTTGCATCAAATTTGCCAAGATCATCCTATCCATTGTTCATCACAAAGAATTTGCACCTATAGGCCTTCAGATGAGCAATTGAGGGTTTCCTGTCATTCAGCAACTCATAAGGGGTTTTCTTGATTACTGACATGATAAGAGATCTATTTGTAACATAGCAAGCTGTGTTGACTGCTTCTACCCAAAAGTTCATTGCAAGTCCTGAGTCAATTAGCATGGTTCTAGCAATGTCCACTAGGGTCCTGTTCTTCCTCTCCATAACCCCATTTTGTTGAGGAGTTCTTGGTGCAGAGAAATTGTGTTGAATTCCATTTTCAGCGCAAAAGCCTTCGATTTGGGCATTTTCAAACTCTGTACCATGATCTGATCTGATGCCTGCAATCTTGCAGTTTAACTTCAGTTGAATTGATTTTTCCCAAGTGATCAGTAATCCAGCTGTCTCGTCCTTGGTCCGCAGAAACATATTCCAGGTGAATCTTGAAAAGTCATTAACAATCACCAGGATGTACTTCGTACTTCCTCTACTTTGAATTCTAACAGGTCCACATAGATCCATGTGGAGAAGTTCTAGTGCTCTGGTTGTGCTTATACCTTTCTTTGGCTTGAAAGATGATCTCGTTTGCTTCCCCCTTACATAGGCATCGCAAACTTTATTGTCAGAAAACTTCAGCTTCGGCAATCTACGGACCAGGTCCCCTGCAACAAGTTTGTTCAACAAGGATGAGCTCACATGTCCCAGTCGTCTGTGCCATAGATTCACATTGTCCATCTAAGCACTTAAACATGTGAGACTATCCCCTTCTATTGATTCAAGATCTGCAACATACATATTTTTTATTCTTTTATCTGACAAAATCTTAACTTCATTTCCCTTGTCGCAGATTTGAGATACACTAAGCAGATTGTACTTCAAGCCATTTACATAATGAACATTGTCTATGGAATGTTCTGCTGACCTACGAATTTTCCCAATACCAAGAATGACTCCTTTTTTTCCATCACCAAATGACACACCACCTCCCTGGTGTGCTTACAAAGAGAGGAAGTTTCAAGTGTCTCTAGTCATATGCTTCGAGTAGCCACTGTCCTCAAAAGGTTTAATGAGAAAGCTTTCCTGTCTATAGAGGCAAGGTATTCTTGATAAGATAGTAGCTGGGACCATGTACTTTCCTCTTTTCTACCTTCCTATACATCCAGGCAACTTAAGATTCACAAGAAAAATTACCCAACTCATGATCTCGAGTTGGCTACTGTAGTATTTTCTTTGAAAATATGGTGTCACTATCTCTATGGCGTTTATGTAGACATGTTTACCGATCACAAGAGTCTTCAGTATTTTTTCAGTCAAAAAGAGATTTTTCTCATATAGAGGAGATGGTTAGAATTACTCAAGGATTACGACATGAATATCCTATATCACCTAGGTAAGGCTAATGTTGTTCCTGATGCTTTGAATATGTTATCTATGGGTAGTACTGCCCATGTTGACGAGGGCAAGAAAGAATTAGCCAAAGATGTGCACAAACTTGCACGATTGGGAGTCTGATTGATGGATTCCAATGAAGGTGGAGTGGTGGTGATGAATGGGGAATTATCACAAGTGTCCAAAAAGAAGGAGAAACAAGATCAAGAACCTATTTTGCTTGAATTGAAGGTAAATATTCATAAGCAAAACGTGATTACTTTTGAACAAAGGGTAGATGGTGTATTGATGTATCAAGGTAGATTGTGTGTACCAAAGGTGAATGAGCTCCAAGAGAGGAACATGGAGGAAGCTCATAACTCTAGATATTCAATTCATCCTGATTCCACAAATATGTACCGTGACTTGAGAGAAGTCTATTGGTGGAGTAGTATGAAGAGGTGTATTGCAGAGTTCGTTGCTAAGTGCCCGAATTGCCAACAAGTCAAGGTAGAGCACCAAAGGCTCAGTGGTATAGCTCAGAACATAGATCTTTGAAATGAAAGTGGGAGATGATCAATATGGATTTCATTACTCGATTGTCGCGATCTCGCAGCCAACATGATTTGATTTGAGTGATTGTAGATCGGGTTACTAAATCAACCCATTTCTTGATGATAAAGACTACCTTTTCGGTAGAAGATTATGCTAGGTTATATATTCAAGAGATAGTCAGACTTCATGGCGTTCCTGTGTCCATCATTTTATATAGAGGCGTACAATTCACCACACAATTTTGGAAGTCTTTCCAGAAAGGTTTGGGTTCAAAAGTGAACCTTAGTATCGCTTTCCATCCTCAAACTGATGGTCAAGCAGAGTGTATGATTCAAAATTTATACGACATGTTGAGGGTTTGTGTGATAAATTTCAAAGGTAATTGAGATGATCACTTACCTCTGATAGAGTTTGCTTACAACAATAGTTATCACTCTAGCCTCTAGATGGCTCCTTATGATGCTTTTTATGGGTAGAGATATAGATCTCCTATTGGATGGTTTGAGGTTGGTGAAGCTGGTTTAATAGGACTAGACTTAGTTCATCAAACTATGGATAAAATGGAGATCATTCAAGAAAGCTTGAAAACAACGCAAACTCTTCAGAAATCCTATATAGATGTTAGAGGAGGAGACTTGGAGTTTGAGGTGGCTGATTGAGTTTACTTGAATGTTTCACCCATGAAGGGTATTATGAGATTTGGTAAGAAGGGAAGCTCATTTCCCAATATATTAGTCATGACAGGATATCCAAGAGGATTGACAATGTAGCTTATTGTCACGCCCCGAGCCTACACCCTAGGCGGGACTGGCACTCAAAGACCATTGTTGGCCCCAAGCGAACCTTTGACCTGGCTTACTTAACTCAGCGGAAGAATTAACTCAACAGAAAAACTCAATGCAATAAAAGATCATAAAACAACTTAAATGATAAAATCTGGCCAAAAAGGCAACTTATGTCTCAAAATAGAATATTTATAAATACATAGATGAGAGACTCAATACTAACTGTCTGACTGTCTATGAAGCCTCTATAACACTGAGATGGATGTTGGGACAGACCCCGCAACATCCTAATAAAGCAAAAATGGGAAAACGAAATAACAGAGTCCTCCGGAATGCAAGGAGGCTCACCACTGACTCTGGAGTGCTCAACTTGATCAACGGCGTGCTGGATGTTGATCCTGGTTACCTGCGTCTGCATCATAATAAGATGCAGGCCAACTGGCATCAGTACATTGAATGTACGAGTATGCGAGTTGGAAAGCTAAACAACAACTTAAGCTTGAAAGGAGTACAAATGAACACTTACCTTAGCTCTGTCCAACTCATGAATAACTGAACTCAATATAAAGCAATAAGACACATGCAATATATAAAGCTTGTAAAACAGTGTAAACAACTTAGTTCATTAAGGATAAAGCAATAACAAACTCAACTTTACTTATATAAAAGTAATAGTGGGAGATTCTTTAACCGACAACCACCACTATGAGCCCTAGTGATGATACAACATTTTACCTCACGTTGCCCAAGGACCATCCTATACCTTGCCGTAATGTAGGACCTTACTTAACTTAGTGGATCCACTAGCTTAACTTACGTGATCATAAAAAAAGAATGACCCGTTAAGTCCCATGTTGGCTACATGGTTCTTAT
>JAJOOR010042407.1:0-10619 GCA_036250505.1 Solanum acaule
CCCCCCCCCCCCCTTTAATTACTTGTTTGTGGAAGTAATTTGACTAAACGAATATAATTGTTGGTTAAAGTGAAGTCTAAACCATTTTCCTCGTGGGATTGACGCCAACATACAAGTTGGGTTCTTTACTTGATAACGATCGCTTATGCTTCTTTAGGGAGGTGTAATTTGAGCGTATCAAGTACAAATAGGGTCGGAGCCCTTTACATCAATAAAGTCACCAACAATGGGAAATACAATATAAGCTAGAACATAGGAAGTAAACAAGAAACTAGATTCAATAGCAACTTGTCCTCAAACTTGAGGACTCACCAAGGCTTGGGAATAGTCGACCCAAGCTTCACCTTGAAGAAGTAGTAGTCTCAACGACCGGATCTTACACTCATAGTAAAGTAGAAAATATGGGTTAACACAATGACTTGTACTAAGTATGGAAGCCATGCATAAAATCCTTAAAACATGTATAAAGGGGACATTTAGTTGAAATCATGCATCTATTAAGTTTGTAAACCAATATGCACATTTATGAAGAAACATAAGCCAACTCAACATATAAGCAACCGAAAGCCACACTAGTGCAATGCAAAGGTAAGATCCCATAGCCCTACCAAATGTTAAGTATCTCATTTAGGTCACCACCAATATACATATTCCACCATAGTCATAGCCAACATACATAAGAGTGAAGACATCCGTATTCATAACATTCATCTATACTTTTTCATACATAGTTCATAAGGTATCATACCATCATAACATAAGAGAACCTTACCCTAACCCCTCTTAGAGTCTACTCGTGCAATGCATAAGTGAAGTCCCATACCCCCACTCACACCAAGTAAACCCCTTAAGAGGTTATAGTTAAAGTCCATGTCCTTACCATAGTTCACATTCATATTAATTTAGGGAAGTATTGCATTAACCGACATAGACCATGTGAGCTACATGGAATCCGGTGTTCTACCCCCACACCAAAAAGAGGTGTTCTACTTACCTAAGGTAGAAAGTACATTCCAGCTATTTAGGTTGATCCACTAGCTAAGACCTATGTGGGCACATAGTTATGGGACAAGGAGATTGCTACTAGAAACCCGGACTTGCTAAACATAGAAGGTTTCCATCTCATGAGATATCCTATATTGGGAAGCCGGACTTGCTAAACGTAAAATCCCCCATCTCACTTTCATGTCCTCTCGGTGCTAAGCATTATTCCCTTTAAAAGTCACCATTAGCCTTTACTTAGGTTCATAGTCACAAGAGAGTATATTAGATACCCATGTCAATATATCATCATAATAGCTCATAGGTTCCTTAAGTGAGAATGCTCCTTTCATTTTAGAAAAACTAGCATGTGAGTAAACCTTTCACATTATAGTCAGATTATGATCATGAGAATGTCCTTTCAATCAACCCAACAAGTTCATTATAAACATACATACATACTTCATACATAATCAAGTGCATAGGGTATATGGAAGAAGGATCTTACATCAATACCACAACATTAGATATAGGATCATTACCATTCAAGTAAGTCACATACTCATTTAGAATCAACATCAACATATACAAACCCTAGCCAATTGCCCTTCAAGGCCATGAACCAACATCAACCCTAACTTCTTGAACTACAACATTAGATAGAGAGATTTCATGATTCAACAACTTAATAAACATAAACATAATCAATTATCAACTCCCATGGCCAATCAAGTCACATCTTAGTTCACAATTTAGGAAGAAAAAGCAAACCATGGGTCCAAGAGAGAGTTTCATCTAAAACCATCAATACCACAACAATATAACCATAAACCATCATAATTAGTCATAATAAATCATAATTGAACAATAGAAATCGTTTTGGAGGAAGACCCATGTTTAGAGTAAAACCCTAGATTTTGGAAGTCTTAAAACCACACTTTGAAGGGACTTCTTGGGGGATAGCTACCCAAGAATGAACACCATCCATACCTTAGATTGAATTCCTCATGAATTGGAGAAGAAAGACTTGTTCTTGAACCCCTAGCTTGAGCTTTGACCTAGTTATTCAATGGAGTTTAGAGAGAGAATATTTTGATGTTCTTGGGTTTCTTATTTTATTAAGTGTGAGTAACTAAAATTGAAGGAATTTGACCTTAAAAAGTATATATACTTGTTAGGAAAAGAGTGGGAAAGTGTTGGTTCAAGTTTTGGAGAGATTACCTAAAGACAATTACTTAAACTACAAAAACTTACCTTCCCACGCTAGAGCTCGCCCTTTGGCACCCTTGGTTCGCCAAGGGCACTAGGCGACTCGCCTAATGAGCCCTTGGATTGCCCCAAATTCCAGTAAGCTCCTTAAATGGGCAGCTTCACTAGGCGATGGTGAGGGTCAATGTGCAGATCGCCAACCCCATTGGCGACCCTCAACCTATCTCACCCAAATCTCCAGAACCTAGGCTAAGGGAAGGCTGTCCACTAGGCGAGGAGAGCCCATTTGGCTCATCGCCAAGGCACATGGGCGATTAGCCCATCGCCGAATGGACCAAAGGTAGGTCTTATTTTCCTTCATTTTTCTTATGTAGTTTTAGGTTCTTGACTTCATCCTAGATGCTTACCTCTTCCCTTTTGATCCTAGTTTTAGTCTAAACATTTCCGGAAATTACATAAACACACACATTAGCCCTAATTCAACCTAGACACCATCTTGAAGTTATACCAACCCACACGATGAGGCTCTAGTTTAGACTATTGATTTTTTGGGTTGTTACAATATCCCCCCTTAGGAATATTCATCCTCGAATGACACTTTAAACATATTAAGGGGTTAACGACTCAAGACTAGCATCCCATCATTCATGACATGTCTATAAAAATGCACAAATCATAGGAGGAACATCAACTTCTTACCAATAAGCTCAATGCACCACATTGACCATTTTATATAAACATAGGAGGAACTACCTTCTCCAACTCTAACAAGCTCAATAAAACAATGTTAAGCCAACATGTCATTTCATCACAACATAACTAAACATGTTCATCAAATCATCTCATGAAGGTACATATGCCAACATTATACACAAATGCAATTCAACATGAGAAACATATAATTCATGAAAGCTCAATTTATACCAATCATGAATTTCATCAAGAACATGCCAAATACAAGGGAAATCATGCAAAAATCATACGATACACATGACTCCCCAAAACACTAAAAACTCAAGAGGAATTTACTTACCTCAAGTTTGAATAGGAGTATAAGGGAATAGATGAGGATAACGGGACATCATATCGGCCTCGGCCTCCAATGTAGCACCGTCAACTAAGTGATTCCTCCATAGAACCTTACCGAAATCTACTTCCTTGTTTCTTAACCTCTTAACTTGCTGGTCCAAAATCTCTACCGGAACCTCTTCATAAGAAAGGCTTTCATCAACTCCTAAACCCTCTAAAGGAAGGATGGATACCGGATCACCAATGCACTTCTTAAGCATGGAAACATGAAACGCCGGGTGAACCAGGGCCAATTCACTTGGTAGATCTAGTTCATATGCCACTTTCCCAACGCGTTTCAAGACTTGGTATGGGCACACATAACGGGGACTTAACTTCCCCTTTTTGCCAAATCTCATAACACCTTTCATAGGTGAAATCTTCAAGTAGACCCAATCATCAATTTCAAACTCTAGATCCCTCCTTCTATTATCGGCATAAGATTTTTGCCGACTATGAGCCGTTTTCTACCTATCTCTAATAAGTCAAACTTTTTCAATTGCATCATAAACTAATTCGGGACCAATTAGAGCAAACTTACCTACTTCAAACCAACCCACCGGTGATCTACACCTTCTACCATAAAGTGCTTCAAATGGAGCCATGTCAATGCTTGATTGGTAACTATTGTTGTAGGCAAATTCTATCAAAGGAAGATGATCGTCCCAACTACCCTTGAAATCTATTACACATGCCCTCAACATGTCCTCTAGGGTTTGAATGGTGCGTTCCGCTTGACCATCCATTTGAGGGTGGCATGTGGTACTAAGTTTATCATTTGTACCAAGCCCCTTTTGGAATGCCTTCCAAAAGTGTGAAGTAAATTGGGCACCCCGATCCGATATGATAGATAAGGGAACCCCATGCAACTTCAAAATTTCATTGATGTACAACTTGACATAGTCTTCCGCCGAAAATGAAGTCTTAACTGGAATAAAGTGGGCCGATTTAGTCATCCTATCAACAATGACCCAAATAGAATCATGTTGCCTTCGAGTGCGAGGCAAACCCACCACAAAGTCCATATTTACATCCTCCCACTTCCAAGTGGGAATTTCTATATATTGGGACAAACCTCTGGGTTTTTGGTGTTCGGCCTTGACTTGTTGACAATTCTGACATTTGGCTACAAAACCCGTTATATCCTTTTTCAAGCCATTCCACCAATAGACTTCTCGTAGATCACGGTACATCTTGGTGGCTCCCGGATGAATAGAATATCGCGAACCATGAGCCTATTCTAAAATTTGCTCCCTTAAGCCATCCACATCCGGAACACATAGTCTACCTTGGTACCTAAGAACCTCATCCCCCCCTTGGGAGAAAGCCTCAATGGACTTATTGAGAACCAACTCTTTCAACTCCATCAAAATAGGATCAAGGTGTTGCTTAGACTTCACATCAACTACAAAGGATGATTCAAAACTATGATGAACCATAAACCCACCCTAGGTGGAATCCACTAGTTGGACACCTAACCGGGCCAACCTATGTACATCATGAACCAATTCCTTCTTCTCATCCTCTACATGAGCCACACTTCCCATGGAAAATCTACTTAGGGAATCCGCAACCACATTAGCTTTGTCGGGGTGGTAAAGGACACTCATATCGTTATCATTCAAGAGCTCTAACCACCTTCTTTGTCGGAGATTCAAATCTTTTTGGCTAAACACATATTGATGACTCTTGTGGTCGGTAAACACATCTACATGCACTCCATAGAGATAGTATCTCCATATTTTCAAGGCAAAAACCACCGCCACTAGTTTGAGATCATGTGTCAGGTAATATTTTCATGAGTCTTGAGTTGCCTCTAAGCATAGGCAATTACCTTACCATGTTGCATAAGGACTCACCCCAAACCTACTCGAGAAGCGTCACAATATACTATAAACCCATCGATACCCTCCGGTAAGGTCAATATCGAGCCGAGGTGAGTCTATCCTTCAATTCTTAGAAGCTCTTTTTCCAAGCCTCCGACCACTCAAATTTGGACTTCATTTGGGTCAAGGCCGTTAATGGAGAAGCAATGGATGAGAAACCCTCTACAAATCTCCTATAATACCCGGCCAAACCCAAAAAACTTCGAATATTAGTGGGACTTAGGGGTCTAGGCCAACTTTTCACCACATCTGTTTCCTTCGGATCAACCTCTATACCCACACTTGACACAATGTGACCAAGAAAAGCGACCAACCTTAGCCAAAACTTGCACTTGCTAAATTTAGCATAAAGTTGGTGGTCCTTGAGGACTTGCAATACTAACCTCAAATGCTTCATATGATCACCCTCACTTCTTGAATAGATCAAAATATCATCAATAAACACGACCACAAACAAATCAAGGTATTTCCTAAATACCCTATTCATAAGATCCATGAATGCCGCTGGGGCATTTGTTAGACCAAAAAACATAACTAGGAATTCATAGTGACCATATCTTGTACATAAGGCCGTCTTAGGGATGTCAACCCCTCTCACCCTAAGTTGGTGATAACCCGACCTTAAGTCAATCTTTGAAAAGTAACTCTCCCCTTGGAGTTGGTCAAACAAATCTTCATTTCTAGGGAGAGGGTACTTATTCTTTATAGTGTCTTTGTTCAATTGGTGGTAATCTATACACATCCAAAGTGAACCATCTTTCTTCTTCACAAACAATATTGGGGCACCCCATGGAGATATGCTTGGTTGAATAAAACCCTTATCTAGCAAATCTTTGAGTTGTTCCTTTAATTCCTTCAGTTCGGCTGGAGCCATCCGGTAAGGGGAAATTGATATGGGTTGTGTATCCGGCAAAAGATCAATGCCGAAGTCTATTTCCCATTTGGGAGGGATTTCGGGTAAGTTATTGGGAAAGACTTCCAGAAATTCCCTTACTACGGGGACCGACTCTAAAGGAGAAGTCTCGGACTCAATGTCTTTGACCCTCACAATATGATAGATACACCCCTTAGAAATAATTTTTCTAGCTTTTAGATATGAAATAAAACGACCTCTAGGAATAGAGTTTCCCCCCTCCCATTCCAAAATGGGTTCATTTGGAAATTGAAACTTTACAACCCTTGTTCTACAATCAATAGAAGCAAAACAAGGATGCAACCGAAGTGACTCTAATATGACATCAAAGTCCAACATATCTAATTCTACCAAATCAACCAAAGTGACTCTATGAGACAAGGAAATAGGACAATTCCTATAAACCCTTCTAGCAACAACCAAGTCACCTATTGGGGTAGAAACTGAAAAAAGGTTTCTCTAACCTTACGGGGGAGTACATCAAATTTCATAGCCACTAAAGGTGTAACAAATGATAAAGTGGCACCGGGGTCTAACAATGCATAAACATTAATGGAAAATACTTGCAACATATCGGTGACAACGTCCAGAGAACCCTTTTGATCACTTCTAGATTGGAGAGCATAGAAGCGATTCTTCTTGGGAGCATCAAAATTTGAGCCACTAGGAGGGACTTGCTTGCCCTCTCTCCCTTGAACCTTTAGAGCATGAGTTAAGGTTTGGAGAGTCGTCTGTATCTCCACATTGGTCATGGCCCCCTCCTCATTAGGAGCTTGAGCCCCTTGAGGACATTGGGGAGGAACTCTCTCATCATTAGGAATCTCCTCTTCCACTCATATTACTATATGTACAAGAAAAGGGTTAGGAGAAGGATTTCATAGAGTAAAAACTCTAAGGCACGACTAATGAGTAATCAAAGAAGTGAAAAGTTCCTAAGTATCTTATAGCCTCTCATTCTTAAATGTGGCGTGCATCACACTTATGAACAAGACTCTACTAGACGTGGTTCATGAGACATCATCCTAGAATCATTCTATAACCTTATGCTCTGATACAAAGTTTATCACGACACGGGCTACCCCCTAGAAGTAACACGGCGTAATTGACACCGAAGAGGTCGCATACAAGCCCTTAGCATTCATCATCACATAAAGACACAGAAAAATACGAAAAAATTAAAAACTTTTAAAATAGAATTCAACTTCTTTCATATAAGGTAAATAGGAACTAGACTTGTCCCAATCACCATCTAGAACATAGGAGTACAAATAGGGTCGGAGCCCTTTACATCAATAAATTCCCCAACAATGGGAAATACAATATAGTCTAGAACATAGGAAGTAAACAAGAAACTAGAATCAATAGCAACTTGTCCTCGAACTTGAGGACTCACCAAGCCTAGGGAATAGTTGACCCAAGCTTCACCTTGAAGAAGTAGTAGTCTCAACGACCAGATCCTACACTCATAGTAAAGTAGAAAATATGGGTTAGCACAATGAATTGTACTATGGATGGAAGCCATGCATAAAATCCTTAAAACATGCATAAAGGGGACATTTAGTTGAAATCATGCCTCTATCAAGTTTGAAAACCAATATGCACATTTAAGAAGAAACATAAGCCAACTCAACATATAAGCAACCCAAAGCCACACTAGTGCAATGCAAAGGTAAGATCCCATAACCCTACCAAATGCTAAGTATCACATTTAGGTCACCAACAACATACATATCTCACCATAGTCTTAGACAACATATATAAGAGTGAAGACATCCATATTCATAACATTCATACATACTTTTTCATATATAGTTCATAAGTCATCATACCATCATAACATAAGAGAACCTTACCCTAACCCCTCTTACTCATACAATGCATAAGTGAAGTCCCATATCCCAACTCACACCAAGTAAATCCCTTAAGAGGTTATAGTTAAAGTCCATGTCCTTACCATAGTTCACATTCATATTAATTTAGGGAAGGATTGCATTAACCAACATAGACCATGTGAACTACATGGAATCCGGTGTTCTACCCCCACACTGAAAAGAGGTGTTCTACTTTCCTAAGGTAGAACGTACATTCTAGATATTTAGGTGGATCCACTAGCTAAGACCTATGTGGGCACATAGTTATGGGTCAAGGAGATTGCTACTGGAAATCCGAACTTGCTAAACATAGAAGGTTTCCATCTCATGAGATATCCTACATTGGGAAGCCGGACTTGCTAAACGTAAAATCCCCCATCTCACTTTCATGTCCTCTCGGTGCTAAGCATTATTCCCTTTAAAAGTCACCACTAGCCTTTACTTAGGTTCATAGTCACAAGAGAGTATATTAGATACCCATGTCAATATATCATCATAATAGCTCATAGGTTGCTTAAGTGAGAATTCTCCTTTCACTTTAGAAACACCAGCATGTGTGTACACCTTTCACATTGTAGTCGGATTGTGATCATGAGAATGCCCTTTCAATCAACCCAACAAGTTCATTATAAGCATGCATACATACTTCATACATAGTCAAGTGCATAGGGTATAGGGAAGAAGGATCTTACATCAATACCACAACATTAGATATAGGATCATTACCATTCAAGTAAGTCACATACTCACTTAGAATCAACTTCAAGTTATACAAACCCTAGACAATTGCCCTTCAAGGTCATGAACCAACATCAACCCTAACTTCTTGAATTACAACATTAGATAGATAGATTTCATGATTCAACAACTTAATAAACATAAACATAATCAATTATCAAATCACATGGCCAATCAAGTCACATCTTAGTTCACAACTTAGGAAGAAAAAGGAAACCATGGGTCCAAGATAGAGTTTCATCAAAGACCATCAATACCACAACAATCTAACCATAAACCATCCTAATTAGTCATAATAAATCATAATTGAATAATAGAAATCATTTTGGAGGAAGACCCATGTTTAGAGTAAAACCCTAGATTTTGGAAGTCTTAAAAACACAATTTGAAGGGACTTCTTGGGGGATAGCTAACCAAGAATGAAGAGCATCCATACCTTAGGTTGAATTCCTCATGAATTTGATAAGAAAAACTTGTTCATGAACCCCTAGCTTGAGCTTTGACCTAGTTCTTCAATGGAGTTTAGAGAGAGAATATTTTGATGTTCTTGGGTTTCTTCTTTTATTAAGTGGGAGTAACTGAAATTGAAGGAATTTGACCTTAAAAAGTATATGTACTTGTTAGGAAAAGAGTGGGAAAGTGTTGGTTCAAATTTTGGAGAGATTACCTAAAGACCCTTACTTAAACTACAAAAACTTACCTTCCCACGCTGGAGCTCGCCCTTTGGCTCGCCAAGGGCACTAGGTGACTCGCCTAATGAGCCCTTGGCTCACCCAAAATTCCAGTAAGCTCCCTAAAAGTGCAGCTTCACTAGGCAATGGGGAGGGTCAATGGGGGGAATCGCCATCCCCATGGGCGACCCTCGACCTATCTTACCCAAATCTCTAGAACCTAGGCCAAGGGAAGGCTGTCCACTAGGCGAGGAGAGCCCATTTAGCTCATCGCCAAGGCACTTGGGCGATGTTACTGCCCATCGCCGAATGGACCAAAGGTAGGTATTATTTTCCTTCATTTTTCTTAGGTAGTTTTAGCTTCTTGACTTCATCCTAGATGCTTACCTCTTCCCTTTTGATCCTTGTTTTAGTGTAAAAATCTCCAGAAATTACATAAACACACACATTAGCCCTAATTAAACCTAGACACCATCTTGAAGTTATATCAACCCACACGATGAGGCTCTAGTTTAGCCTATTGATTTTCCGAGTTGTTGCAGTATATATAGATTTTACAGCAAGAGATAAACTAAGAAAAAGGTAAGACCCATCTATAACCTATATACAAGGAGGAAGTTACAACAGAGTCCTAAACATAAGGCATTACTAAATCTGATATGTTGTTAGTGAGTTTTGATTAAATTCAATTGTATTGCTTTGTTGATCTAGAACTTGGCCTAAATGTTGTTGAGAAAAAATTTCGAGTTTCAACACACAATGAATGACATCAAGAGTTTTTGACATCATTCAATCTTCGAATAAAATTTTTGGCCTCAAATTGGATGACCTCAAAATCCAAACGATGAAATCGATCCTTCAACAAACAACTACAACCTCAAACAAAATTTAACACACTCTGAAATTGGAGTTTCAAAGTCTGAAAAATAACTTAAACAAGAACAGTGAAAGAACTATATTTTTGGTATTTTATTTTCTTGGTAATAGGGCTAACAAGGAAAAACAACACTATTGAAGGGATGGATTTTTGCCATGTTTGGACTGCTTAGGTGGATTATCACGTTAGGTCCAGTGGCAATGATAACATTTATTGGATATTTGTGGTTCAAAACATAGTCGTCAAGGGTAGTTTTGTGAAACGACCCCAAAAATGCCCGAAAATGTGCTTCAGAAACACCTATAATTGTAATTTCCATATATCTCAAAATCCGTGCATGATTTTGGAAATTCGACTTCATATTCTTATTCAGGGGGTAAAATTGAGTGGAAAATGGGTCTAACC
>JAJOOR010042408.1:0-12699 GCA_036250505.1 Solanum acaule
ACTTAGTTCCAAGCTATCTTTTTATTGTTTTTATTTTACTTCAATTTAAATCCCCCCATTTTTATATAACGACTATCAAGTTAAATATTTGCTATTGACAATATTCTTCCATATTCTCTATGGGATCGACCTCGACTCATAGTTGGGTAAATATATTGCATACGATCGTTTATATTTCTTTTCAAGAAGTATATTTGAACGTTATCAAATATCCCCCCCTTGAGAACATTCATCCTCGAATGACTATCTAGACACCTAATGGAAGTAAAGACTCAAGACTAGCAGCCCATCATTCATGCAACATCAAAATAATGCACAATTAAAAGGAGAAAACATCAACTCCAACTTAAACATATTCAATGCATCATAAGGAAGTAGGAACTACATCTAACAACCCATTATGCATGCAATTTCAACAGTTCATAGGAGGAATTATCTTTCCAATCTTTAAAGCATGCTTAACACAATCTCATGAAACCATTAGGCCATTTACTCAACAAAAGCATATACATATAAAGCATGTTCATCAATTCATCTCATGAAGTCAAATAGGAAATTTATACTCAATGCACAACAACATGAGGAAAATCAATCATAAAAACTCATTTTCTTACTAAACATGAATTTCTCAAGAACATTCATAACATAAGGAAATCATGGAAATACATAAATCACTCATGACTCCTAAACAAGAAAACTCAAGAGTAACACATTACCTCAAGTTGGAGTAGGACAGAAAGGAAAAAGATGAGGATATCGGGACTTCATAACGGCATCGGCCTCCCAAGTAGCACCCTCAACTAAGTGATTCCTCCACAATACCTTCATGGAGGTAACTTCCTTGTTTCTCAACCTCTTGACTTGCCGGTCTAGGATCTCAACCGGTACCTCTTCATCAGCAAGATTCTCCTTAATCTCTACACTCTCTAAGGAAACTATGGTTGATGGATCCCCAACACATTTCTCTAACATTGAGACATGGAACACCGGATGCACCAACGCCAACTCATTTGTCAAATCTAACTCATATACAACCTTGACAACAATCATGCATATCGAATTTGAGATCTCTCCTTCTAACATCGGCATAGGACTTTTGTCGACTTTGGGTCGTCCTCAACCTCTCTCTAATAACCCGAATCTTTTCAATGGCCTTATGCACCAATTACGGACCTAGGAGAGCAACTTCTCCCACTTCAAACCATCCTATAGGAGACCTACATCTCCTACCATAGAGAGCCTCAAAGGGAGCCATGTCGATACTCGAATGATAACTGTTATTATAAGCCAACTCAACTAATGGCATATGGTCATCCTAATTGCCCTTAAAATCTATCACGCAAGCCCTAAGCATGTCTTCCAAAGTCTGAATGGTGTGTTCCACTTGACCATCCATTTGTGGGTGAAAAGATATGATATGATTCACCATGGTACCTATCCCCTTTCGAAAAGACTTCTAAAATTGTGAAGTAAATTGGGGACCTCGATCCAAAATTATACACAAGGGTACTCCATTTAACCTTACTATCTCTCTCAAATACAATTTAGCATACTCTTCTGCCGAGTAGGACACCTTGAAGGGAATGAAATGAGCAGACTTAGTCATCTGGTCTACTATTACCCATATCGAGTCACGTTGTCGTCGAGTACGTGGCAAGCCTACAATAAAATCAATGTTCACATCTTTCCACTTCCAAGTAGGAATAGCAATATCTTGTGACAAGCCTCCCGGCCTTTGGTGCTCAACCTTTACTTGTTGACAATTAGAATATTTGGCCACAAATTATGTGATGTCCTTCTTAATCCCATTCCATCAATAGACTTTATGTAGGTCACAGTACATCTTGGTGGCTCCCGAGTGAATAGAATACCGAGAACTATGGGATTCTTCTAAAATTTTCTCCCTCAAGCCGTCAACATTTGGAATACTTAACCTACCTTGATACATTAGTACCCCATCTCCCACTTGGGAGAAATCCTCAATGAACTTTTTAAGTACCGCATCTTTCAACTCAACCAAGATAGATCAATACTTTGCTTAGACTTCACATCCATCACAAAGGACGATTTTGAACCATTATGGACCATGACACCATCCTTGGTGGAATCCACTAGTCGAACGCCTAGTCGGGCCAACTTATTCACATCACGAACCAACTATTTCTTTTCATCCTCTATATGAGCCACACTACCCATCGACAGCCGACTAAGAGCATTCGCTACCACATTAACTTTACCACGATGATAAAGGACACTCATGTCATAATTCTTCAATAACTCAAGCCACCTTCTTTGGTGAAGATTCATGTTCTTTTGACTAAACACATATTGTAGACTCTTATGGTCGATGAAAACATCAACATGGACCCCATACAAATAATGCCTCCATATCTTTAAGGCAAAAACATCTACCGCTAACTCAAGATCATGGGTAGGATAATTCTTCTCATGGACTTTAAGTTTCCTTGAAGCCTAGGCAATATGCTTACCATTTTGCATAAACACACATCCCAACCAAACTCTAAAGGCATCAAAATACACCACAAAACTATTTGTACCTTTTGGTAAGGTCAACACCGGAGAAGAAGTAAGTCTATCTTTCAATTCTTGGAAACTTTTCTCATAAGCTTCCGACCACACAAACTTAGCCATATTTTGAGTCAAAGCCGTCAAAGGAGAAGTAATGGAGGAAAATCCCTCAACAAACCTTCTATAGTAATCGGCCAAACCCAAAAAGCTTCTAATGTCGGAAGGAGTTAGAGGTCTAGGCCAACTTTTGACTACACCCGTCTTCTTAGATCTACCTCAATACCCTTGCTTGACACAATATTACCAAGGAAAGCTATGGACCTTAACCAAAATTCACACTTCCTAAACTTTGCAAAAGGTTGTTGGTCCTTAAGAACTTGCAACACGATTCTCAAATGGTCCTCATGTTCATTCTCACTCCTTGAATAGATCAAAATATCATCGATAAATAAAATCACAAACATGTCTCCATAAACACCACGGAGCATTAGTCAACCCAAATGACATTACCACAAACTCATAATGACCATACCGGGTTCTAAAGGTCGTCTTTGGAATATCATCCCTCCCACCCTCAATTGGTGATAACTCGAATACAGATCAATTTTAGAGAAATAGCTAGCCCCTTGAAGTTGGTCAAACAAGTCATCTATCTTTGGTAGAGGATACTTATTCTTGATGTTCACACTATTCAATTGTCGATAATCAATGTACATTCGAAGAGACCCATCTTTGTTTCTAACAAATAATATTGGAGCACCCCATGAAGAGATACTCGGTCGGATGAAACCCTTATCCAACAAATCCTTTAGTTTCTCTTTCAACTCCGCCGGTGCCATTTTAAAATGAGGGATTGAAATAGGTTGCGTATCCAGGAGAAGGTCAATACCAAAATCTATTTCCCGCTCAGGAGGAATATCGAGTAAATCATCGGGGAAAACTTTTGGGAACTCATTAACTACCGAAACCGACTCTAGAGAAGGGGTTTCGGAATTCACATCCCTCACCCTAACAAAATGAAAATACTCCCTTTAGAGATCATCTTCCTAGCTTTAAGACAAAGGACAAATTGACCTCTAGGCATAGAATTTCTCCCATTCCACTCTAAGATAGGGTCATTTGGGAATTGGAATCTAACCACCCAAGTCCTACAATCGATAGAGGCATAACATGCATGCAACCAATCCATACCCAAAATCACATCAAAGTCTAACATGTCTACTAAGTCAACAAGGGTAACTCTATGGGATAAGGAAATGGGACATCTCCTATAGACTATCTTAGCCACCACCGGGTCACCAATCGGAGTAGAGACCAAAAAAGGTTCTATTAGCACTTCCGAGGAAACATCAAATCTCATCACCACATAAGGCGTCATAAACAATAAAGTAGAACCGGGATCAAACAAGGCATACACATCAAGAAGAAAGACTTTTAACATACCGGTCACTACATCCGGGGAACTCTCTTGGTCGCCTCGGAATTGAAGAGCATAAAAGCGGTTTTGCTTTGGGGCATTGGAGTTTGAACCGCTAGGAGAAGCTTGCTTGGTTTCCCTTCATTTTGCCATAAGAATGGGGCAATCTCTCATCTTGTGGCCACTCTTTCCGCAACTAAAACATTCATCGGTCTCCGCTAGGCACTTACCATCATGTTTCTTCCCACACTTGGCACATGTAGATCTAGCAAAAGAATAACCACCTCCATTTCTTCCATGAGGTTTAGGATTAGATACCCTTTCCTTATTACACTTAGGAGGAGCACTATATGAATGTTGACCGAAAAACCATTTTCAAACTTTAGGTCGACCTTGTCCATCGCACCTTGAGTTGGAGAAATTCCCATAACTGGTTCTAGCCATTTTTACCTCCCTATTCTTCTCCCTAAGTTTTGATTCCTCAATTTGTTAAGCGTATACCATAAGCCTTGATATATCCATGTCATGGAGGAGCATTTTTGTACGGCACTCTTTTTCAACCAAGTCGGACACACCCGACATAAACCTACTCATCTTAGACCTTGGGTCCGCCACCATAGTTGGAGTATATCTGGAGACTTGGGTGAACTTTAGAGCATACTCCTTAACACTCATACTTCCTTGACGAGGTTGATGAACACTTGTACCTTTGCCTCCCTCAACTCTAGGGGAAAGAACCTATCAAGGAATGTCAATTTAATCAATTCCCATTCTACCAGGCCTACTCCTACAGGTCTTTCTCCCTTCCACTGATCATACCACACTTGAACCATATCTTTTCATTGGTTGGAAGCTAACTCCGTGTTCTCTTTCAAAGACACCCCCATAATAGTAAGTATTTTATAAACCTCATCGATGAACCTTTGAGAATCCTCTTCCACTTTGGAGCAATGAAATTCCGGAGGGTTCATTCGTGTAAAATCCTTCACCCTTGAAGCAGTCAAATTCACATTAGGATTCATCGGATCTACAACTTCTCTATTGGCTTGAGCCGTCACGGCTTGAGCCAATATTTAGATAGTCGACCTAAACTCTGCATGGGTCACATTCTCAACCAAAGGATCTATCGGAGCTTGGGGAGCTTGAGAAGGAGCTCCTTGATTCACATTGTCATCTTTCATCCTTCTAGCATTAGCCTTTCGTGTATTCATATCCTTAAGACACAAGAGAAGGATTAGAAGAGAGAAATCTTTTAAGAGTTAAACTCTAAGGCACGACTTCAGAGTAATGAAGAAGTGGTATTTCCTAAACATCATGTAGACTCTCATTCATAAGGGTGGTACGCTTCATACTCATGAACAAGACTCTACTAGACGTGGCTTATGAGACATCATCCTAGAATCATTCTAAACCTCGTGCTCTGATTACCAAGTTCGTCACGACCCAAGAGTACCTCTTACATGTAACAAGGCACATAGAACCCCGAAAGGCTCCATGTAAGCCACTTAGCATATCATAACATAAATTACTAGAATAATAAAGAGTAAAATGCATTTCTAGTCTTTAAAATTTTCATAAAAGAAAGCGAAAGTCTAGACTAATCTCAATTTAGCCATCTATGACAATATTTGAATGAAATATGGCCTAGCCCATACAACATATCCGAAAAGGGAAAGTACATGAAAGAAACTAAAACATAGGAAAAAGTCATCCTCGAACCATGAGGACTCACCAACAAGCTCGGAAGATACACAAGTCCAAGCTTTAGCCACTAGAATGATCACCACGAGAACTGGACCCTACACTTAGGAAATATGTAGGAAAAGTAGGGGTTAGGTATGGTAGCTATGCATAAAAACATTGAAAACATGCAAAAGGGGACATTTCATTTGGAAGCATGAAATTTGCCAAGTTTAAACATCATATGAGACAATAGAAGTCATCATTCATAATCATCTTTAAAACACCTTTGAACTCATATACAAAGCCTCTTGAGTAACCATAGTTCATTATTCATGTTCGTATTGTCGGAATAATAACCTTAACCGACATAGAGACCATGTGAGCTAAAACATGATCACCCGGTGTCTCCCAAACCGAAAAGGGTTGTTCTACTTTCCAAAGGTAGAACCATGAACTCTTAGCTTAGGTGGATCCACTCGCTAGATAACCTATGGGGGCACATAGTTTAGGGGATACGGAGATTTCTACTAGAAACCCGGCCTCTACTCACGGGAGAGCTTCCATCTCATTAGACCTCTTCTAGAAACCCGGCCTTAACTAACGAGAGAGCTTCCATCTCGATGTCAATATCCACTCGGTGCTAAGCATAATTCCCACGGAATACTTATTAAGTCTTACTTAAGTCATGTCTCATGAAGAATGTCCTTGACAATCAATCTAAGTTAGTTCATTAGTCTAGCTCTTATTCATTGATTCAATTAGGTGAGAATTGCCTATCAACCTAAGAACCCTTTCTATGTGAGAAAACCTTTCACATAATGGTTGTAAGTGTATCATTAGAATAAACTTTCAACAATACAACAACACAATCAACATTGGCACTTTACTCTCAAAGCACCTTCATAGCATTTACACAAGTTCATAAGATCATGCATAAACTCACACTTTGCCCTTCCAACGTTCAAAGCAATCATCAATCATCAAAACTAGAATTTAAGTATTAGATAGGGATTTCATCATACTTTCATGTAATTCTATCAATTCATACATTAAATCATAATAACTCTTCTTTCACAATCAACCACCCAACCTATGAGATCACAATTTAAAGAAATATGGGGATTTGCATGGGTTCATGTCATAACCCAGGGGTACTCTCTAGATGTAGCACGGCACATAGAACCCCGAAGGACTCCATGAAAGCCACATAACATATCATAACATAAGATAATAGAGAAGTGCGGAAATTTTAAAACATTTTCCATACAATCGAAATCTTTATAAAACCAAAAGCGGAAGTATTTAACATTGTGTCAAACCATCTAAAACAACTTTGGATAAATCTTTGGGACGCAGCCCATACAAAAGTCAAAAACATAAATGAAAGACATAAAGGAATGGTGGGAAAATCCTCAATGCTATGAGGACTCACCAAATCTTCAACTCATGTCTTCTACTATGAACCTAGCCATGGGGATGGAACTCAATATCGCCGGACCCTACATTTCATAAGAATGTAGGCAAGAGTATGCGTTAGAACAAAATATATTAAATCGATATCTAGCATAACATCATAAGAGCACAACATAAGGGTTACTCAACATAAGATATATGCCATAATCATTAAAGATACTTTATAAAACATAAACTATAAGAATAAGAGACAACAAAATAGCCATAGGCATAATCTCCAACATAGGCATAATATAAGCATTTGTCAACCCTTAGTCCTTCATATCATAAGAGGAACACTTCATAAGTAGCTTCAAGTCATACTTGTGCAATGCATGGATAAGACCCCATAATCTCACCCAAACTAAGTACCACCTTAGGCTATCATACATACTTACTATCTTTGATCCCATCCTTGGATTATGTCTCTTAGACAAGGGAATCTTCACCTTTAGTCAAACACATCATGGAAGGCAACTATAGCAACAATCCAATCCAAACATACATCATATAGGAGAAACACTTTCTAGGTAACCTCAAGTCATACTTGTGCAATGCATGGATAAGACCCCATAATCCCACCCATGTTATGTACCACTTTAGGTTATCATAGTCATACTTCTTGGTTGGGGACTAGTCCCTCTTTTAAAACCTTGGAACAGTAGGAGATACCACTTTAAGCAAATCTTAGTTCCTCTTCTTTACTTTTGAACACTATGAGATACTTTTTCAAGCATGTGTTAGTTCATAATTATCTTGAGAAATATGAGATACTTCATTAAGTATTTTGTAGTCCATTAATGCTTCTGAACACTAGGAGATACTTCTTTAAGTATGTCTTAGTTCATTGGATACGGAAATTGCTACTAGAAACCCAGACTCCACTAGGTGAAGGCTTCCATAATGAGACCTACTTTGGGAAAACCCGGACCCTACTATGTGAGAGTTCCCCCTTAATTTGGAAGTTGGGACTCAACTAGGTGTGAGCCTCCTTATTTTTGGGAGCCCGGACTCAACTAGGTGTGAGCCTCCATCTCATTGTCAATATCCATTTGGGGCCAACCATACACCCTCTTAGACTAGTTATTATGCCTTACTTAACTCATGATTCATGGAGGGATTTCCTTGACAACCAATCCATGTTTCAATCACTTTATGCATTCAAACATTCATAAGGTTGATGAGGTGGGTAAAGTCCTTCCACAACAATGATATCTACTAGTCTACCATTCTCATATAGGCTTCACTCTCAAAGCCATTACAAGCATAATTCAACATATTAGTTTTACTCTCTAAGCCCTAACAATCCACATTCATAACTACAAGCCTTACTCTCAAAGCTTTACTTCTTACAATCATCATACATACCAATATTACAAGGCATTCTAATCTCATGTTTCATTCTTAAGTGATTATAATCATATATCATCATAAAGGTTTAATCTCACGAATTACTAGTCATGATCCATCATATATACTTTAATATAATTCAATTCATGTCTACAAGCTTTTATTCTTGAACAATTACTATACATATCACCAATTCTAGAAGATTATCTATGCATCCTTAATTTCCCTTCACAAGGCATAAACCCACATTACTTTAATTTCATCAATTAGACT
The DNA here is from genome assembly GCA_036250505.1 of Solanum acaule. NCBI lineage: Eukaryota > Viridiplantae > Streptophyta > Magnoliopsida > Solanales > Solanaceae > Solanum > Solanum acaule. Next base: position 8,705 of record JAJOOR010042408.1, read on the forward strand.
AGGGTTAGGCATAGAAAACATGTAATTTCTTCATAATAACATGATTCACTATTAATTCTATCATAAACAATCAATATCCACTCAATTGGATTCATAATCAACATAACCCACAATATTGGAAGGAACCCTAACTTGAATTGGGGATTTCATCTTCACAATTGTGGAATAACTAGGCGACTCCATAGATGGAAGAATTTATGGATGAATAAGCTATTATACCTTGATTATAAAGCCTTACAAAGCTTGCAACAATGGAGTCTTGACTTGACCTAGCTTGAACCCTTCTTCTTCTTCTTCTTCTTCTTCCTCTTCACTTTCCAAAGAGAGGATTTTTTAGAGGGAATTGGGTGTTTTTTGGTGAGTTGAAATAATGACTAGGATCAATGAATTTAAGGGTCTAAAGTCTTTATATAATTGTTCTAAACTAGGGTAAAATGATGTCACTTAATAACTAATTAATTCTAGAAAGTTCCATAAAGCCCCCACTTAACCACCTAAGACCAACATTCTGCCTCACCCATGAGACCACTCCCACGGTCCGTGAGTGGATCCATGAGACGTGCTAGTCAAGTGTGGATGGTGGTCTGCAACACTGTTTTTAGGACCCTGACCCACAACCCCTCACCAACGGGGAGTGGGCCTCCCTACGGGGCATGGGTCCCTTCGTAGGTGGACTGTTTTTGGGGCAGATTGCAGAGTCCTCTTCAAAGACCCTTAGTTAGTCCTTGAGGAGTCTTACCTTGATGTTCTAAACCAAAGCCCTTCATTTTAAGTACGGGAAGTTATATCTATGACTTCAACCCTCACGTCAACATCTAGTTTAGCCTATTAGTTTTTGGGGTTTTACAATATCTCCCCCTTGGGAACATTCATCCTCGAATGACGTTCTAGGCATTTCTTAAGGTCACGACTCTAGACTAGCAACCCATCATGCATAAAACACATCTAAATGCACACAAACAAATGAGGAACTTCATTTACTTACTAAACATACTCAATGCAACACAAGGAAGTAAGAACTACATCTAACAACCCAAAATGCATGAAATTCTACATCTAATCCTGTTCAAGGAGGAAGTACCATCTCCTGGCTAAATCATGCTCAACATACACTCATGGAGCTCATATGAAATTTACTCTCAAAAAGCATTTATTCAAGTAGGAATCTCTCAACTCCGAACTAAGGCATGCTCATTAATTCATCTCATGAAGTCAATAGGCAACTTATACTCAATGCACTACAACATGAGGAAAAACAATGCACATAAGTCATTTCTATCAAGATTTAGGCTTTTTCATGAACATTCATATAAATAAATCATGGCCACATATAAACACGCAACAACCTTGCTATCTAGGCACACCATCTCCCCCTTGGGAGTAAGCCTAGATGGACTTTCTAAGCACCATTACTTTCAATTCTAAGGTCGGAACAAGTTATCAATAAACTTTCACATTCTTCACACAAGAGTATTCTAAACCAAGTTGAATTACACTACTACTCTTTAGACAAGTCTACTCACCCAACACATCTAGGCTTTACTTAAACGCCCTATTCCTCGAGTCTTCACCAACATACTCCAAAGCTCAAAAATGGCCAAGTAGGGTTCTACTATCAACAACACATAACAATAATGTAGTCCACTCATACTCAGGACAACATCAAAGTCTAACATATAAAGTCACAAAAGACCAACAATATCGGAATCTAGTAAAACATAAAACACATACCGGTATCAACATTCGAAGGTCATTCTTGTTCATCTCTAGCTTGAAAAGCATAGAACCTATTCTTCTTTGGAGCATCCCCATCCGAACCACTAGTGGTAACTTGCTTATCCTCTCTTCCCTTTGCCTTAAGCACCGAGCAATCTCTCATTTTGTGCCCACTTTTTCCACAACCATAACAACCATCCATGTCGGCTAGGAACCTACCATGGTGATTCCTTCCACACTTGGTGCAAGTAGGCTTAGGTAATGGAGACCCACCACCTTTATATTGGTTAAACCTAGGGTAATTGGGAGAATATTGACCGAAATACCTTTGTTTAAACTTAGTTCTACCTTGTCCATCAGACCTAGAATTGGAGAAGTTCCCTTCACCGGTCTTAGCTTTTTTCACCTCTCTATTATTTTCCTTGAGTTTTGACTCCTCAATTTGTTAGGCATACACCATAAGACGTGAGATATCCATATCATGAAGGAGCATTTCCGTACGACATTCTTTTCCTACCATGTCGGACACGCCCGTCACGAACCTACTAATCATATCCCTCGAATTCGCCACCATAGATGGAGCATACTTGGTTAGTTGGGTAAATTTCAAGGCATACTCCTTAACACTCATGCTACCTTGCCTAAGGTTAATGAACTCTTTCACCTTAACTTTTCTCAACTCTCGAGGAAAGTACCTATCAAAATATGCTTTTGTGAACACTTTCCACTCTATTGGACCCGCTCCTATCGGCCTCCCATCTTTCCATTGTTCATATCATACTTGAGCAACATCTTTCAATTCGTAAGTGGCTAGCTCCGCTTTTTCTACCGAAGTCACCCCCATGATAGTAAGTACCTTATAAACCTCATCTATAAACCTTTTAGGATCCTCTTCCACCTTGGATCCATAAAACTCCGGAGGGTTCATCCTCATAAAATTCCTCACTATTGAAGCAACCATACCCGTTATTGGGTTCACCGGAGCTACCACCTCCCTATTCACTTGTGTCGTCACGGCTTGAGACAACGTTTGAAAAGCCAACCTAATCTCCGCATCCGAAATAACGGAAGGATCAATTAGAGTTTGGGGAGGAATCTTTTTACCCTCTGTGTCTTCCTCATTCCTTCTAGCATTAGCCCTTGTAGTAGTCATATCTTGAAAACCATAGGGCACGGATTAGGAGAAAGACCTAATAGAGTTAAACTCTATGGCACAATTTAGAGAATGAAGAGGTGAAGTTTCCTAAACATCTAATAGCCTCTCATTCATAAATGTGGCGCGCTTCACACTTATGAACAAGACTCTACTAGACATGGTTTGAGACATCCTAGAACCATTCTAAACTATGTGCTCTGATTACCAAGTTTGTCACGACCCAGTGGTACACCCTAGATGTAACATGGCACATAGAACTTCAAAGGACTCCATGTAAGCCAATTAGCATATCATAACATAAGATAATAGAAAAGTGCAGAAATTTTAAAACATTTTCCAGACAATCGAAATCTTTATAAAACCAAAAGTGGAAGTCTTCAACATTGCCTTAAATCATCTAAAACAACTTTAAATAAATCTTTGGGACACAGCCTATACAAAAGTCAAAAACATAAACGAAAGACATAAAGGAAAGGTGGGAAAATCCTCGATGCTATAGAGACTCACCAAATCTTCAACTCTTTGCTTCTACTAAGAACCTAGCCATAAGGATGGAACTCAATACCCCTGGACCCTACATTTGATAAGAATGTAGGCAAGAGTATATGTTAGTACAAAATGTACTAAATATGATAGCTATAAGAATAGGAGACAACAACATAGCCATAGGCATAATCTCCAACATAGGCATAATATAAGCATTTGTCAACCCTTAGTCCTTCTTATCATAAGAGGAACACTTCATAAGTAGCTTCAAGTCATACTTGTGCAATGCATGGATAAGACCCCATAATCTCGCTCACACTATACCACCTTAGGCCATCATACATACTTACCATCTTTGATCCCATCCTTAGCCTATGTCCCATAGACAAGGGAATATTCACCTTTAGTCAAACACATCATGGAAGGAAAATATAGCAACAATCCACTCCAAACATATATCATATAAGAGAAACACTTTCTAGGTAACCTCAAGTCATAATTGTGCAATTGTCACGACCCAAGCCTAGGGCCTAGACGTGACATGGCGAATGAGGAACCCGAAGGAACCCCAAACAAGCCTCTCAAACTTGTCATCACACTTCATCGGTCGCGGAAGTACATTCAACATTAATTAACG
>JAJOOR010042411.1:0-11213 GCA_036250505.1 Solanum acaule
AGGACCCTAGTTAATTTTAGGTGTGTCTCTTAAATTTCGATCATAGTCTAGGGGGTACTTGTGCCTTAGATCATCACTTCATGTGATGCATAAATGAACTAGAACACATTTGAAATGAATAATACATCATACACGAACAATATACTTTAGATCTAAACTCTTCATTCTTTTCACGTTTCACTCAAGGAAAGTGTCACTCAGACTTGCAAGACCTAAATAAAAAATAACCGCTAACCCAAGTAAAAATGTTAAATAAAGAAAACAAGATAAATGCATGTATCTTACTCATAATACGTATCTAGATATATCAAATGCAAAAATGAGAGTTTTTTCGAAATCCAAAATCAAACAACTAAAATCATACCAAAGTAATCTTCTGAAAATCCCTTGTGCCCCGCTTCTTATCTTGATTTTGCTTCCTCGAACATTTATTCTCAATATTTTCTATACCTTATTCATTGTTATTCATTTTCACCATATGCTAAAAAGGCTAGGAGGGATAATAGAACAATCTTACAACCCTAACAGTTTTCTTGCGTTCAAATACAAACAATGCATTTAGTTAACTAAGTGGTGTTTGGCCATGAATATTTTGTAAATTTTTTTAGAGTTGAATTTCGAAAATCATGTTTGGCCATAAAATTATAAAAATGGTTATGCAATTTGAAAAACACCAAAAAATTGTTTTCACTCACAAAAATTCCAAAAAAAAAAAACTTAATATCCAAAAACTCCCATCGTCCAAATTTATGTGATGAAGTTTGAGTGGGCACGGAGTTTAAGAAATAGAGGAAGACTTTGTAATGTTCCAAAACTATCCTTAAGATAGTGAATTCTTAAATAGAAGAGCAAACTTTTGTGGACTTTTCTGGAAAATAAGTGAGACCCAACATGGATAAAATATTAATATTGTCATTAAATATTTGTCAAATAAGGAAATATATATATATACATATATTATTTTGGTGATTAACTAAAATGTAAAGTGTGTCATATTAATTGGGACAAACGAAGTATCATTTTCCACTTTGAAAATAAAACTACTTTTTTTAGGTACTCACAATTTTCATAGTCAAACAGTCCCTAAGTATTTAAAGTAAACTATTCCTTTTACAAATAGTTGGTCTAGTATGGTAATAATAATTTACAAATAGCATGCATAGGCTCATTTATGGCCAAACAATGCAAAGTTACATCATTTTAATTTCGCAACTTGCATTCTCTTTGCTCTAATAATATTTACCTATTTTTCTTTTTGTAGCCATCTAAAAATAGCTTTCCTTGAATGGAAAATTCTCCATCCAACCATTCAAGTTAATAAGTTAACTTGTGTTTTGATCATAATGTTTAACTAAATTTTCTACTTTTTCATACTTAAACCTATTAATCTAAAAGCTTGTTAAAAGATATTTTATAAAAAGGTTTTTACCAGCATAATATAATGAACTATTGTGTTCACAAAGGTAAGATCATCATTTTATTGGGATTGATAGTGAATGAAGCCTAACCTTTGCTATTTTGGAAGGAGAACGAAAGCTTTCAAAGTGCGTAGAAAAGAAATATATTAGTTTTGGTAAGTATTTAGGGGTCTCTATTACGGGATGTAGGAAAGAGTAATTGATTTGTTATGTTGCATGGACAATGACACAAGAGGTAATGCAATTCGATGTGAAAAGAACCCCAATAAAAGGGTCATCATTAAAGCAGGATTTTTGAAATTAGGGGGGAGGAGGGGGGGCGGGGTTGGATGTGATATGTATTCAATAAAAAAAATGGAGACTCTAACAAATAGATTATTAGAAGTGTGTGAGTGTGTGTTAGGTGTCATATGGGGAAATAGGATATACCTTGGGTGTTAGGGGGGACTTTAATGCTATAAGATTCCTAGAGGTCAGGTTTGCATGTAGGGTGATGGCTAGTGTCATGGAAGAATTTTCAGAGTTTATTAACAATCTTTCTCTTATTATTTTGTCATTAACAGGTACCTCTTTCACATAGTACAAATCAGTGGACTCATCTTGTCAATCGAAATTAGATATATTCCTAGTGTCTACTTCTTGAGAGGAGTTGGCACCCAATTTGATCCAGGTTTCTCCGTCCGCCCCTTCTTTTCACATCAAAATTGCAGTACCTCTCGTCTCATGTTCAATGCAACACAACACAACAAATCAATTACTCTCAGGCCGTCTTAACCCCTAGGCCACTAAAGCAATCGCTTGGGGCCCCATATTTTTGGGGGCCTCCAATTTTATTTTATTTTTAAATTACTTATGAATGTTATTTTTTAAAAAAAATTATGTACTATGAGTGCTATAATTTCTACTAAGGCATAAGGAAATTGCATATGAAATGAATGTAGAACTTGAATTTCGTAAGAAACAATTTGATGAAAATATTGATAACGAAATCACAAAGTCCCTTGAAACAATATATATATATATATATATATATATATATAGAGAGAGAGAGAGAGAGAGATAGATAAATAGAGAGAGAGAGAGAGAGTAGATTAAGCTATGTTTTTCACTTCAAAATAGATTTGAACCAATTGAAGCATATGAAAATAGTTTTTTTTTTCTTATTTAATGGTAAATTGAGATCACTAGATGATGAGAATTTAAAAATCATTGTCTTAAACTTGATCTTTAACACATAATAGTTATTATGTTATTGATGGTTTAGATTTATTTTTTGAATTGAAAGTGTTAAGAGAAATAATACATGTAGAAGATAATTATCTAATGAAAATACGCAATCAAATAAAAGACTTGATTCTCTTTCAAATACACATATTGCTTATAGAATAATGTTAACAGTTTCTCTAACCGTTGCCTCAACCGAAAGAAGTTTTTCGAAACTAAAATTGATTAAATCTTATTAAAACAAATCAATTATAAAACAATAACTAATGATTTCGCATCTAAAAAAGCAAGAAAAGTAGATTTTAAATAAAATTATATATGATGAAAAAACAAAATATTAGGGCCCCTCCCTTAAATTTCGCTTTAGGCCCCCAATCTTATTGAGTCAGCCCTGGTTACTCTTTCCTCCATCCACCTAATACAAACCCCTAAATACTTCCCAAAATTAATATATTTCTTTTCTACCCACTTAGAAAGCTTTTTTTCACCTTCCAAAATAGCAATGGTTATGCTTCATCCACTGCTAACACCAATACAATGATGATTCCACCTTTGTGAGTGCAATAGTTTATTATATTATGTTGGTAAGAAACTATGTATAAATAGTTTTTAAACAAGTTTTTAGATTAACAGGTTTAAGTATTAAAAATTAGAAAATTTAGTAAAACATTATTATCAATACTCAAGTTAACTTATTAACTTGAATGGTTGGATGGGGAATTTTCCATTGAAGGAAAGCAATTTTTAGATGGATGAAAAAAAGAAAGGTAAAAATTATTAGAGCAAAGAGAGTACAGGTTGTGAACTTTAAATAATGTAACTTTGCATTGTTCAGTCATAAATTTTTCTATTGATGACATTTTGTAAACTATTATTACCACACTAGAACAACTATTTGTAAAATGAACAATTTACTATGGACACTTCGGGTTTGTTTGACCATGAAAATGGTGATTACCTAAAAAAATGTTTTTTTTTCAAAGTGAAAAATATTACTTCCTCAGCCCCAATTTATGTGACACACTTTTATTTTTGATTAATTCCCAAAAGAATGACATATTTCCTTATTTGACAACTATTTAATGCCAATATGAACACTATCCATGTTGGGTCCTACTTTTTTTTTTTTTGGGTTTCGCACCCGGTGTCCGGTACCCACATTGGAGCCCGACTAAATCTGGATTCGCGCTGGGAAGTCCCACATCGGGGGGTAAACCGCTCCCTAACAAAGATGACTCCGTACCCAAGGGGAGTCGAACTCGAGACCTTTTGGTTAAGGATGAAGGAGTACTTACCACTCCACCACAACCCTTGTTGGTATGTTGGGTCCTACTTATTTGCTAAAAAAGTCCATAAAAGTTTGTTCTTCTAATTAAAAATTCACTATTTTGATTAAGGATAGTTTTGGAACGTTGCAAAGTCTTCCTAAATTTCTTAAACTTAGTACCCTATCAAACTTCATCACATAAATTGAGATGAAGGAAGTATTTAGAAATTATAGTTGTGCTTGGCTATGAATACAAATTAGTGTTGTTTTTGTATTTTTGTGCGTGATTTGGAGTGGAAACAACTTTTCGGTGATTTTCAAATTGCTTATTTCAACTTCAAGTTGAATTCCGGATTTTCTAAATTTTTGTGGCCAAAGATGATTTTCAAAATTCAAGTCTAGAAAAAAGTTGAAAATATTCATGGCAAAAACCACTTAGTTAACTAAATACATTGTCTATATTTGAACACGAGAAAAGTGTTAGGGTTATAAATTTATTCTTTTAACCCTCCTAGCTTCTTTAGCACGCGATGAAAAAGATTAGCAATGAATAAGATAAAAACAAAGATTGAGAAGAAAATTTCAAGGAAGCAAAATCAAAATCAGATGTGCCACGTGAGGGCTTTTCAAAAGATTATTTTGGTATGATTTTAGTTGTTTCATTTTAGATTTTGAAAAAATGTTCATTTTTTCATTTGTTACATATCTAGATACGTATTGATGAGTTAGATCCATGCACTTATCTTGTTTTCCTTAATTAGCATTTTTTAACATGGTTTAGAGATTATTTTTCTTTGTAAGTGCTGCAAGTCTTAGAGATTGAAGAATTTCGAACTAAACTTTGTTGTTCGTGTATGATGTAATTATTCATTCCAAATGTGTTCTAGTTCATTTATGTGTTGCAAGAAGGTGATGATCTTTTACTTTAAACCAACATACCCCTACAAGGGATTTGAGGTGTTGGCTTGCCTATGAATTTTTTATAAAAATAAATTTAAGAAATTTAAAAACAATTCTTGAGGAGATTGTGGTTTTTCTTTTGAGTAATTATAAAGGGTGTGTATTCATGGACAAAAGAGATGCATCTTGGAAAGTGGGTAGTTTTATCACCTTTTTACAAGTGATATTGAGTCGGCACATGTCTAGATTACTCTACTTCGTTCTTTCCATTGTAACTAACTAGTTGGAAGTTGTAGTTCCTCAACAATTGATCTTCCAATAAGTACATACTTATGCTCAAATGTACAAAACATACTCTTTCTCAATTTGAGATAATTGCTCAAAATATCTTCTTAAAAGTGGTAACTACTCTGAAATATCTCTGAACTAATTAACTCATTTCGAAATCAAAGTTTCTCTTTTCTCAATGTAAAAAGTGATACCTTTTGGGAATACCTAGTTCCCTTATACTTTTACTGAATTCATATTTGTAAACTCTTTTTCAAAACTCATCGTTTGCTCTCCTCGTAAATCAATTGAAAGACAACGTTTGTTTTGAAAAGATTCTCAAATTTAACTCAACAGTAGGGTTCATAAAGAAATATAGACATGAACAAAAAACATCAAGGATCTCAATACAATGATATATAGCTCAATACTCAGGAATTAAGAACTCATAACTCAATAATATAACTCGTCTCAAGAATACTCAAAATCAAGGATAAAATCCTAGAATACTCTTTTACTGAGTTTAGACATAAGTAGGGAGTGAGGATGAACTAGTCCAACACTATGATAGACTTACATACCAGATTATGAAGCTATTAGAATGAAAACTTTAGTGGAGACTACATTTATCTTGAGCTTGAGGAAGAACATTAGCTTTCTTGGAAGAAATCTTTAAGCTTGGAATCTTGAGGCTTGAACTTGAGATAAAAAAATCTTTTATGAAGCTCTTAGAGTGGAAGAACTTGGGAACGCCTTGGATGGGAAGTTTCTCTTTGTATCTTGAATTTTTGACTTGAGTATTTTAGGGTTCTTGATGGAATAGAGGAACCCTAGGTGAGTTTTAAGAGGATTTCTAAATACTTGAATGTTTAAATTGATGATTTTAAGAGGAAAACTAGTTAGTTGAATGATATACTTAGTTAAAACACTCAAAAACAACTTAGAATAAGGTTAAAAAGCTTGGGAAATGACCAAAATAACCTAGGAACACGTGCAGGAAGATGCTGGAAAAACATTGCGGCAAGTTTTCATGAAAGGGTCTACAGTTCGTGGAAATTTCCACCATCTGTAGGTCCAGTAGTAGAACATCGAGTGATTGACATGGCTTCACTAAAATGGGCATAACTTTTTACTCCGAACTCGAAATGAGGCAAACTTAGTGGAGGTAGAAAGAGGACTCATAGTCCTTTAATTCAATAGATCATGGGCCACCTGATTCATTATATGCTGAGAGATATGATCATTTGAAATTGACCTAAGTATAATCTTATCTCAAACCTTAATCGGTAAGGAAGTTTTCAACTCAACTTTGTGTTAGGTGTTTCTTGTGACATTAATTAGGTGTATAAACATAGGGGTTATGTTTAGAAAGGGTGGGAAAAGACTAAAATTAACCCGTCTTAAAACTGACACAAGTCATCTATGGAAGGCCATCTACAGTCCGTACAAAAGTCTACGGACCGTAAACCCTCTGGTAGAAAGCATGTTGGGTTTCTAAATCTCTAAAGTTGGGATCTACGGATCCTTTCTACGCCCATAGGAAATTTGATGGACCATCCTGCTCAATCATAGGAAGGTTACCGGGGTTGTTTCAGGAATTGGGTTCTACGAGGGCTTTCTACGAACCTTAGAAGTTTCTATGAGCCGTAGTCTGGTCCCTGAAACTTAGACTTGAGAACACTTTTTCAGAGCATGGTTCTATGAACCCACCTATGGTTTGTTGATTCTTCTATGAGCAAAATATTTCTTCCGTGGCACTAGCTTGATTTTTTTTTTTTGTAGGTCTAATTTGAGTTTGAATTTTAGGGGTGTTACATCTATAATATAGTCTCTAATGTGCTTTTTTCTTATCATTAAACTCAAGAATTTGTTCCATGAGATTGTCTCTACTTTGCAGAATGCTTTTGTGAAGGGTAGACAATTTCTAGATGTAGTGCTGGTGGGAAATGAAGTGGTTGATTTAGGGAGAAAGCAAAGAGTGTCAGGTGTGTTGTGCAAACTTGGTTTTAAAAAGGCATGTGATCATGTGAATTAGAAAGTCCTAGATTCTATTATGCTTCAAATGGAATTTGGGGAGACGAGGTGGAAATTAATTTATTTTTGCATCGCCTCAGTGAATTTTTTTATGTTGGTGAATAGTGACCCATGTGGATTTCTTTTGAGTTTCAGGGGTTTAAGACAAGGATATCCCTTATCATCGATATTATTTATTTTAGTTATGAAAGCGTTAAATATGATGATGAATAGAGCTGTTTTAGGGGGCTACTTAATGAGTTTTAGTGTTGCGGTTAGAGGTTTAGGGACAAGCAAAAAACAATCCAACTAGGTCTCAGTTGCTTCATAGAAAATCAAGGTATCATCCGCAAATAACAAAATGAGACACTAAGACTATTACTAGATCTAACCGCAACACTGAAACACATCAAGTAACCCCTTAAAGCAGCTTTTTCCATCATCCTATTTTACACTTCCATAACTGAAATAAACAACGTCACTAATAAGGGATCCCCTTGTCTTAAACCACTCGAACTCCCATAAAACTACATGGGTCACTATTCACCAACATAAAAAGCCTCACGGAAGAGATGCAAAAATAAATCCATTTCCTCCTCTTCTCCCCAAATCCAATTTGAAGCATAATAGAATCTAAAACTTTACAGTTCGCATGATCATAAACCTTTTCAATCAAGTTTGCAAAACACACCTGACACTCCTTGCTTTCTCCCTAAATCCACCACTTCATTTTCCACCAGCACTACATCTAGAATCAGTCTAACCTCCACAAAAGCATTTTACAAAGTAGAGACAGTCTCTTCTAACAATTTCATGAGTAATAGAAATCATCTTAGAGATGATATTATAGATACATCCCACTAGACTAATAGGTGTATATTCCTTCATACTTCCAACTCTATTCTTTTTAGGGGTGATGACGGTTGACACCCCTATTTTATTTAAATAAGGAACAACGTCACGGTGACTGAAAAAATAATAATCAATTAATCAATAAAAATAAAAAAGAATTCAAAGAAAAATAACCCTAAACCTAGTCAATTTAGGAGTCACCACCTTATTTTAGGATAATTAAGAAACCAATTAATTAATTAAAAAAAATATCTATGAAATTAATAGATTCTAGATAAGAGTTCAAGTGACCCCAAAGGAATGGTATTAAGCACCCTTCAAAATTCACAAATGTAGGTCCCGACTGAACTCATTTTTTCAAATTGTGGAGAAGATAAAATAATGTACAAATATAATAAATATGTAATACACAAATAATAAAGTAATATAATAATATAAGAAATGACCTAATGTTTATCTATCGTTAATAATATACATAATAATGAATCGAAGTATTATTCGAACTTCATTCGAATAACTTCCTTGGAAACCAATTTTGGGTACCCAAAAACATACTTAGTAAAAGTGTTAGTAATGGATTAATATGAATCAAAATAAATGAAATAAATAATAACTTAGATTAAAACTCGTCTTATATACATGGGAGCCTGGAAAATCGACGGTAATCTCTTCATCGGCCAATTTTAACATACAAAGTAAATGAACTTAAGCTAAATTTTTCGTCTTTTAAAATGGAGAGGCCTCAAAAATCGACGGAGAGAATTTTTTCATTGGCCAACTTTAACTATTTCTATTTAATATAAATTACAATAGCAATAACCAAGACTATTTTAAGAAAAATATAATGGCAACAACGATCAATAATTAATGAGCCACTAATATAATCAAAACAATAAATAAACTATTTGAGAATAAAAACATTAAAACATAATCATAAAAAGAAAGACTAGACCAAAGGAAACAATACCAACAATACCTTAGCATAATCAAGAAAAACCAAAAAATTACTAGAAATGACATTTAAAAAACAAAAGGATGGTAAAAACACTGAACATAGCATCAAACAAAACTTTTAACTAGGATAAAAAACACAAAAATAAAATAAAATCAACTAACATATTAACACAATTCAACATAACCATGAGCGAGTAACATTCAAAATTAGTTTAAATAAAAACAAAATGGTTAAAAAACAATGGAGAAAACTTCACTAGAGAAGAAACCAAAAGTCGAATAATAACAACAAAATTAGAGTAACAACAACCTTTAAAACATAAATTGAGTTGTTCAAAAAATAAAAAGGAAAATAGATCTACCTCACTGTCAGAGTATCGCCAGATTTATCTTCCCGATGGCTGGTTGTTGTCCACAGGAGTTAGAGTCAAAATGACGCTTCAGTTATTGTTCAACAAAGTTGGAGGCACGCCGGAGATGGAGTTCAGACCTTTGAGCTCGTTGTTTGATGGAGCTTTGAGCTCACCGATAGCCTACAAAAAAGTAAACAAAATATCAAAAAAGGGTAAAGGGGAAAGGACCGGCGGTCGTCAAAAGCTTCGTGGAGATGGCATCATTGTTGTTGGTTGTTGTTTTGTAACTGCTATGGTTGGGGTTTTGGTCTGGTTTTCCAGAGAAGAAGAGTGTGGAGGCAGTGAGGTGGGTTGGAGGAGATTTGGTGGTTCAGTGGCGGAAATGGAAGGGAAAAGTGAAGTGTTAGGGTTTCAGGTGGTGTGGTGGCGGCGGCTGGAAAAATTTGTAATGAGGGAGGAAAGCTTTTTTAGGGTTTTTGTCAATTTAGGAAAATTGTAAGTATCCATCACCACCTTTGTTTTTTGATCAAGTAAGGACTTAAATAGGAAATTTTAAAACCACTTTTGTACAATACAATGGGCTCAAAACTGTGTGCTCAAACCATTGGTTAATAACAAAATATATGTGTATGCAATTCTTATATGTGTTTCAATATACTTCTAAACAGTGCTAAAAATATTTAAATAAATATAAACAAATGTAACAAATGTAATTAATGGATTGTGCCAAAAACAATGATGTACAAAATTAACAAATAAAAATCTTAGTATTTTCATAAACAAGGATAATTATCGATAAATCACATTAAAATTGCAAAACATGCATTTTGTTCTATTTAACAAATAAAATTTTAAAATATTAACTTTGAAAATATCAAGCCAAAATTTGGTATCAATAATGACAATGAATGAAACATTCTTACTGTTCTCTAATTCATCTCTTTCATGAAACTCAACAATAGTATACATCACATCAGTTTTAACTGTATCCCTTCAATGTTGATAAAAAGCAAAAGAGAAACCATTGAGTCTCGAAGCTTTGTCACCTGTAGAACACTCCACTTTCTCGATTGTCCTTTCTAGAAACTTACCCTTATCCCCTCCAAATTGATTGAACCCTAATCCCCTCAAATTAGGTTTATCCATCTTTCTTCCTCTTTCAAAAGATGTTCATAAAAGTTAACAACTCCCCCATCTACTTCCTCTTTCAAAAGATGTTCACCCTATTTACCTCTTTCGGCTCTATGTAGTTCCTTCTCCTATTTGCGACCTTATTTTAGGATAAGTAGGAAACAAAAACTACCCTTAATTAAAATAGTGAATTTTTAAATAAAAGAGCAATTTTTTTTGGACATTTTTAGTAAATAAATAAGACCAAATGATAACGCTCAACTACACCTCTTCCGATTGGAAGTGTAGGTGGTCTCTAACAAGTATAAACTCAACGATGCATTAGGGTCGATCGCATAGGGAGTGATACGGTAAAGAATTCGATTATGAAGTAAAAATGTGTTCTAATCTTTTGTATGTATAAGGAATCATGCGACATAAACTAAATCAATAAATTTCAGTGACTAATATCAAATGGGGGGATATTGGTAACCAATTGTGAACAAGAAATCACTAACACGAGAACTAAACACTTAGAGATCGAATCTTAGGAATGTGATTAGTTGAATGCTAATTGTACGTAATGGGTAATCATAGATTGCTAAAAAGAGTTGAATCTCAGCGGGTAGGCTAGGTTTTGGATACTGAAATGACCCAAAAAGTTCTTTAAAATGTGCTTCGAAAGTTACCGGAAACTTGTTTAGCTATATATAAAAAAATCCGTTTTGTTTTTCAAAAATCTGACTTCATATTCTTGTTTAGGGGGTCAAATTGAGTGGGAAATGGGTCTAACCCAAATTTTAGAGCAACCGTATCAAAATCCGAAATTTCCAAGTGAAGCCTTTTTCGAGGGTC
>JAJOOR010042414.1:0-10954 GCA_036250505.1 Solanum acaule
GTGTTCCCTAGGATGATGACCTAACAAAAAATACCACAAACCCTACCACAACAGATACAACAAGAACTAAAACAGCTATCATGAAGTTAAAACCAGCTAGGTTTGTCGATTTCTGGTCACTTCTCAAGATTGTAGTAGCTCTATTTTGATTTGAGAGTGAATCATCTGACTTAGGTAGTAAAGCATATGGGGTTGACACCTCCCGAAATGATTTTGTGGTGGATAATACTAATGCAGGAGCTTCAGCTTCAGGCTCCAAGATTTTTGAAGAAATACTTGGGAACTCTAAAGACATGAGCTCGGCAAAATGATCCACGAGAACCTAACTCAAAGTAGCGCACATCAGAGTTGAGTTGAAATCATAATCTCAAAATTACCAATATATTTAGTTGCATTGAGCAATATGGTAAACAATGTCTTAACAAATACTGCTCAAACCACTTCTGTACCAAATAGACAACTTCATTGCCAAGGCAGATCAACTGCATCTTGACTGTACAATTATCACAGAGAAACACATTCCTTGAGGTGAAACATCTATCATAAAAATGTACAAGAATCATGTATTCTATTAACCACACTCGTAGTGTGTGTCTTTTAGAGCTGCAAACACGCAAAGACAAAAGTGCCTGCAGCTTCAGTATAGTTACAGGACTTTGAAATAGTACCTATTCCAACAACCTTTCTACATCAAAGGCGTAACTTATTTTGCTTTAAGGCAACAAAACAACATAATATAAGGAAAAAATGTCATTTATATTTAATGGAAGACAAATAAAAGAAATACGACTGAGTGCAGTATCATTTGCTTCACCAAAGAATATAAAGGGTGCAACTAACTCACCTCAACTAATTCAGATGGTTGTATATAGACAGAGAAATGTATCAGCCAGCCAAGGTAAAAATACTCTTCGAGGAAATGACATACTGCAATGTTTTCTGTTTAAAAAGAAAGTAAACCATTTCAGCATCGCTAACAAGCCAACTGCTACCGTCCAGTTAACGATAAAGGTCAAAGTGTAATAACTACAAAGTTGTTTAGCAAAATGAAATACATTTAGCATATTTACAAACTGATAAACCGGACCGAACCGAGCCATAAGCACCCTTAGTCATGACCAGTGACAAAATTACTCTTGTAGTACTCAATAAGAATATGGTAGAGGAAGTATCAAATTTCATCACAACTCTCTCTTAACTCTACCCCTAAGAAGTCAAACCCACTTCTTGTTACAATTCTCTCAAGACTCTACTCTCCAAGAAGTCAAACCCACTTCTTGTTACAATTCTCTCAAGACTGTACTCCACAAGAAGTCAAACCCACTTCTTGTTACACATTCTAGGAATTATTACAACTCAATAATAAACCTAGAAAAAATCAACAAAGACTAATAACCCTAGACTTTAATTGACCAGACTTCAACATTCAATAGTTCAGAGTGGAACAGAACTCGTGAACCTGGTCCTTGTGCTTCTGTGACGAAGCCCTGCGATTTTTCTCCCTCAAGATGATAAATTTCATGAATATGCAATAGTTATCGTTCTGGCCTTCCTGGAAAATTCTCTCG
The DNA here is from genome assembly GCA_036250505.1 of Solanum acaule. Lineage (NCBI taxonomy): Eukaryota > Viridiplantae > Streptophyta > Magnoliopsida > Solanales > Solanaceae > Solanum > Solanum acaule. Next base: position 1,569 of record JAJOOR010042414.1, read on the forward strand.
ATTTGTGTTTATGCAAAGACAACTTTTTTCCTTCAATGTCTTGAACCTTTTATACAGTTTGATTTGCCTTCATCAAATTCTACAAGGAAAGGAATAACAAATCCTTTTCTTTCTTGAACTTGTCTATATTTACTTCTTGCTTTATTTGACTTGAATTGTTACTTTTTTATTTCTTTCCTTATTTGATTGAATTGTTACTTCTTTATTTCTTTCCTTCTTTATTTATTTCCATATTTGTTTCCTTCTTTATTTCTGCACTCTTTCTTCTTTGCCGCAATCTCTCATAATTGTACAGGTCCTGCAGTCACGTCTGAGAACCTGGTTCACCTGATAGAGTACACATAAGACAATAAGTAGTGAACCAAGTTCACTTTATCAATCATCAAAACTACTTTATATGTTCTCCTACTTCCCAGCATTTCCCCCCTTTTTGATGATGATAAACAATGATTTGTCACATATCAAGACTCTTTCTCAGTCATCAAAACTACAAACCATCAAGACTCTATGTCAATCATCAAAATTACAAACTTCATGTTCTATCATTCCCCAGCAATTTCCCCCTTTTTGATCATGACAAACTATGCATAATATGTCCCTAACCCGCATCATATAACTTCCCCCTTTTGGCTTGATTGAAAACCAATAACCAAAGAAATCGATTTACATTCAATGAGTGCAATATCATTTTAACTCATGGCCACTTGGGCAACACTTTCAAGTACACTTCTGCTAACAATAAAGTAAGTTAATCTGAGGATATTAGACATCTTAAACTCACATATAATCAAGATCTTCAATGAGAAACAAAATAAACAAATATGTACCATTTTAAGCCCTTGGAGCCCTAAATCAAAAGAATATGATATAATGAGTATGAGACAGGCATAAGCACATCAAAGAGTCTGAAAAAAATTGAGGATACGGATTGGGACGAAGATTACTAAAGTGAGGAGGAAAGGGATAGTTACTGCCATTAATAATTTTTTCAGTATGCCCATTGTGCACCAGCTCCTTCTTTCTGATCAGTTTTCTCTGATTGTGAAATTTCATCAAGAGCAACATGAGGTCCATCATCAGTTAAGCATAATCAGATTCAAGAAGACCATGTGAGTATTCTCAAGCATTAAGATCAATAACAAATGAGTTATGAAGCTCTTTTTTTTTTGAACTTTTTCATTTTTTTTCAATTCTGCTCCATAACATTTTCACTCCTCCATGGCCTTTTTTTTTTGATAGCCTTTTTCTTGATGACATTTCGAAGGAGTACCAAATATAAGTAAGAGATTCATCACATTTTGGTGCAATAGAGATATGTTTATCAATAATGAAGGCAAGCATCGATAATAGTTTATTCCTATGAGAATTGTTATTCCTGAGAGATAAACAGGTTATACATTTGGAATGGATGGAATATCAATTTGGAATTTGTGAAACTGGTTCAGATGTGAGAGGTAAGGCAAGGTTCCACCTAAATTAAGGAATAAGTGGCTTCAAGACTAAGGTTTTCATCATTAAGGCGGTTTGGGATTAAATGATGCTTATTTTCAAAGAGAGGGTTCTTGGTGATTTTTAAAGGTGTTGGATTTTGATGATCGACCAGGTTCACTAGTTCTTATGTTTGACACAAACTCAGGAAATTCATGCATTGAGAAAGGATGGTATATACTCGAGTATTACAAAGAAACCAGGTTCCCTTTTTGTGTGTTCCTCAATGATTTACTTAATGTTGTTAGCAAAAGAGTAGGGATAATATCCGCAGACCTTCTAAACATTGTTTGAGATGTGCCTCGAGTGTGTACCTGTTATAGTATGAGACTGAGATAGCAGATGTTCATTGTATAATTACTCAAGCATACTATTATTAGTTTAGTAGCCAATTATTAAAGGAAATCATGATAATGCATCAGCTTGATTTGACAAGACTAGGCTTTGGCCTTCGCGAGTAGGTCTGCATCATCATATTCTACCAGATCAAAGGAATCTCAAGCTGAGTAACAGAGAACCAAGTCCCCTATACAAGAACCATAGGTTAGTCCAGTAACTCTTGCTGCAGGTGCATCAATGATTGATAGATGTATACTAGGTTCATTTCCAATGTTCCCTAAATTTGCATCACCAAAGGTGTTTGATATCATGTCACATTCTTTTTTATCATCATTTTCAAGGACTTCACTGCCACCTTGAAAATCAAAGAGCGAGAGGAAATTTTCTACCATTTTTAGCATCTTTTTGGAGCATGTACTATTCATGTACCAGGTTGACCTTTTCCCTCTCACCTTCACTTGAAACACTAGTCAAAGATTAGTCTTGGGAACCCAGATTAGCCTAGGCCCCTTTTTGTGAGTAAAAGGATGAATAAGATTTCTTCTAGCCCATAAAGGAAAATAAGAAAACCTTTTATTTGGAGCATTTCTATTTGGAACTAGGTTTTTAACTGTTTCAGTCTTTTCCTTTTTGGTGAACTTAACATTTTTCGAAAAGGCCTCAAATAGAGCTTTACATTGATTCTTTAAATGACCTGAGTTTCCACAATGAGTGCATAAACTTTTAGACATGTGAATAGTGTGTGCTACAAGATTATTCTATTTTCTAAAACCTATCCCACTTTGACTGGTGGTTTGCCTTTCTTGAATCTGAGTTAAAATTTCAGAGGACCTGGTCCATCTAAGATTTCGTTCTAGATCAAGTTTGGTATGATCACGATTTTCTTGTAGCAGCCTATTTCTTTCAGTTAAGGCTTGGCAATATATGGTTAACTATTTTATTTTTTCTTCCAGAGCTAATTGAAGTTCACTAGCAGAGTTTTTGCCCTTGTGACTTAACTCTGAGGTCTTAACCTGTTCTTTTAATTTATTTTGAAGACAATGATTGTGTTTATCAAGATTGTCATATTCTTCCCTTAAAGATGCATAATTTTCCTTCAGTTGTTCTTTTTCAGAACTAATTGACTGATATGCATCTATAAGAGTACTCAATAGGGATTCTAGTTCTCTTTTAGAATATGAATCAATATTTACTTTAATGTGATGAAGACTTACCTTGCTTTGTTTGTCATCTTTTTCATCATCTTCAGAATCTGTTTCAGCAATGAGTGCAAGAAAATCATATTTATTTGTTTGTTCTATTGCAAGTAGTGATTGATTTTCGAATCCTCCATCATCAGATTCTTCTTCTGATGAGTCCCCCATAGCGGTGAAGGCCCTTTTCATTAAGAGATTAGCTTCTTGATTGGCCATTCATCTGTTTGTGGGAATGTACTTATCATTCTTGATTTCTTTTACTTTCTCCGAACTGTTCCTCTTTTCCCCTATATATTTTAATGGACAAAACTTGATAAAGTGATTTGAACTTCCACACTTGTGACAGACTTGATCTATTGGATTTTCAGTGGTTTTCTGAGAGTTCCTTCTTTGAAACACTTGTCCCCTTTTTAACATTCTTGAGAACCTTTTGGTCATTAGCACAATGTTCGTCCTCAAAATCTTCTAGTGTTGTGCCTTTAAGAACCAGGTTCTTTTCCTTCCTTTTGCCTCCAATTTCCTTTTCTTGTTTTTTCTCGAGTTCATAGGTCATGAGATTTCCTATGAGTTCATCCATATCTAACATATCTAGATCACGTGCTTCAGTAATGGCTTCTACTTTGCTTCCCAAGACTCTGGAAGAATATTCAAAAGTTTTCTGACTGCCTTCCCATTGGGAATTATTTCTCCTAGTGAGTATATTTCATTAATGTTAGCAGTGAACCTGGTGTGCATCTCTTGGATTGTTTCACCTTCTGCCATTCAAAACAGTTCATATTTTCTGTTCAAATTATCAATTTTAGACTTCTTTCCCTGAGTTGTTCCTTCATGCGCAGTTTGCAAAGTTTCCCATATTGCTTTTACATCTTGACATAATGAGATTCGATTGTATTCATTTGGACCTATTCCGCATATCAAGATCTTTTTTGCTTTAGCATTGTTCTGAATTGCAAGTTTATCTGGAACATTACATTCTTTCCTATCCTTTGGTACTTGAGTGGTTCCATCAATTCCATTCTTCATGGGTATGGTTGGACTATCCAACACGACTCCCCATAGGTCTGGGTTTTCTCCTAGTATGTGATCCATCATGCGGTTTTTCCACCATCCATAATACTTTCCATTAAACAGTGGTGGTTGAGTTTGAGAAGCTCCTTCTTGTGGTGTAAGAGGTGCAGCCATTGATCATTTTCAAGATGTGAGTCTTTTAATGAAACGTCATGCTCTGATACCAATAGAAGAAACTTTCCCCTACACAAGAACCAGGTTCTTCTAATTTTGTCGCAGCACAATAAAACAGAGATTTTATCGTGGAAACCTTCTTACCTCAAGGAAGGTAAAAACCACACCACAATCTTATTCACTTCAAGATTCACGTCCTTTTCAGGATTACCACTAAAAAGGAACTAACTCTAGTACCCTTAACTCTCCAACGATTAATTATAATGGAACACTAAACTCTCCAAGAAGTCAAACTCGCTTCATGTTACAATTCTCTCACAACTCTCTCTTAACTCTAGCCCTAAGAAGTCAAACCCATTTCTTGTTAAAATTATCTCAAGATTCAACTCTCCAAGAAGTCAAACCCGCTTCTTGTTAAAATTCTCTCAAGACTCTACTCCCCAAGAAGTCAAACCCACTTCTGGTTACACAATCTAGGAACTATTACAACTCAATAATAAACATAGAAAAAATCAACAAAGACTAATAACCCTAGACTTTAATTGACCAGACTTCAACATTCAATAGTACAGAGTGGAAGAGAACTCATGAACCTGGTCCTTGTCCTTCTGTGACGAAGCCTTGCGATTTTTCTCCAATGAATATTGCTCTCAAGATGATAAATTTCGTGAATATGCAATAGTTATCGTTCTGGCTTTGCTGGAAAATTCTTTCGATTTGTGTTTATGCAAAGATGACTTTTTTCCTTCAATGTGTTGAACCTTTTATAGAGTTTGATTCGACTTCATCAACTTCTACAAGGAAAGGAATAACAAATCATTTTCTTTCTTGAACTTGTCTATATTTACTTCTTTCTTTATTTGACGAATTGTTACTTTTTTATTTCTTTCCTTATTGGATTGAACTGCTACTTCTTTATTTGTTTCCTTCTTTATTTATTTCCATATTTGTTTCCTTCTTTTCCTTCTTTACTTCTGCACTTTTTCTTCTTTGTCACAATCTCTCATAATTGTACAGGTCCTGCAGTCACGTCTAAGAACCTGGTTCACCTTATAGAGTACACATAAGACAATAAGTAGTGAACCATGTTCACTTTATCAATCATCAAAACTACGTTATATGTTCTCCTACTTCACAACATTTCCCCCCCTTTTGATGATGGTAAACAATGATTTGTCACACATCTAGACTCTTTGTCAGTCATCAAAACTACAAACCATCAAGACTCTTTGTCAATCATCAAAATTACAAACTTCATGTTCTTTCATTCCCCAGCAATTTCCCCCTTTTTGATGATGATAAACTATGCATAATATATTCCTAACCCGCATCATATAACTTCCTCCTTTTGGAATCATTGAAAACCAATAACCAAAGAACTCGATTAACATTCAATGAGTGCAATATCATTTTAACTCATGGCCACTTGGGCAACACTTACAAGTACACTTCTGCTAACAATAAAGTAAGTTAATATGAGGATATTAGCCATCTTAAACTCACATATAATCAAGATTTTCAATGAGAAATAAAATAAACAAATATGTACCATTTTAAGCCCTTAGAGCCCTAAATCAAAAGCATATGATATCATGAGTATGAGACATGAATAAAAACATCAAAGAGTCAGAGAGTCTTAAAAAAATTGAGGATAAGGATTGGGACGAAGACTACTAAAGTGAGGAGCAAAAGGATATTTACTGCCATCAATAATTTTTTCAGTATGCCCATTGTGCACCAGATCCTTCGTTCTAATCAGTTTTCTTAGATTGTGAAATTTCATCAAGAGCAACATGAGGTCCATCATCAGTTAAGCATAATCAAATTCAAGAAGACCATGTGAGTATTCTCAAGCATTAGGACCAATAACAAATGAGTTATGAAGCTCTTTTTTCTTTTGAACTTTTCATTTTTCTTTTAATTCTACTCCTTAACATTTTAACTCCTCCATGGCCTTTTTTTTTGGTAGCCTTTTTCTTGATGACATTTCGAAGGAGTACCAAATATAAGTAAGAGGTTCATCACATTTTGGTGCAATAGAGATGTGTTTATCAATAATGAAGGCAAGCACCGATAATAGTTTATTCCTATGAGAATTGTTCTTCCTGAGAGATAAACTGGTTATACACTTGGAATGGATGGAATATCAATTTGGAATTTGTGAACCTGGTTCAGATGTGAGAGGTAAAGCAAGGTTCCCCCAAAATTAAAGAATGAGTGGCATCAAGACAAAGGTTTTCATCATTAGAGCGGTTTGGGATTGAGTGATGCTTATTTACAAAGAGAGAATTCTTGGTGATTTTTAAAGGAGTTGGATTTTGATGATCGACCAGGTTCACTAGTCTTTATGTTTGACATAAACTTAGGAAATTCATGCAGTGAAAAAAGATAGTACATACTTGAGTATTACAAAGAAACCAGGTTCCCCTTTTGTGTGTTCCTCAATGATTTACTTAATGTTGTTAGCAAAAGAGTAGGGATAATATCTGCAGACCTTCTAAACATTGTTTGAGATGTGCCTGGAGTGTAACCTGTTACAGTACGAGACTGAGTTAGCAGATATTCGTTGTATAATTACTCAATCATAAGATTATTAGTTTACTAGCCAATTATTAAAGGAAATCATGATAATGCATCAGCTTGTTTCGACAAGACTAGGCTTTGGCCTTTATGAGTATGTCTGCATCATCATATTCTCCCAAATTAAAGGAATCTCCAGCTGAGTAACAGAGAACCAAGTCCCCTATACAAGAACCATAGGTTAGTCCAGTAACTCCTGTTGCAGGTGCATCAATGATTGATATATGTGAACCAGGTTAATTTCCAATGTTCCCTAAATTTGCATCATCAAAGGTGTTTGATATCATGTCACTTTCTTTTTTCTCATCCTTTTCAAGGACTTCACTGCTGCCTTGAAAACGAAAGAGCGAGAGGACATTTTCTACCGTTTTAGCACCTCTTTGGAGCATGCACTATGCATGTACCAGGTTGACCTTTTCCCTCTCATCTTCACCTATAACACTAGTCAAAGATAAGTCTTAGGAACCCAGATTAGCTTGGGCCCCTTTTTGTGAGTAAAAGGATGAATAAGATTTCTTCTGGTGTTGTGCCTTTAAGAAGCAGGTTCTTCCCCTTCCTTTTGCACAACTGTGTGCTTGTGTTAATTTTGTTGCAAAATGAACATGATCCTCAACAAGTTGAACGACTTAACAACAAAGAATTGTTATTGCAGAACGTCGAATATGCAATAGATCTGTTTCTCATATATGCTCTAACATTGTCGATTCTCCCTGGATTCTTGTCTGAGGATACTGGATCTCACAACTTAGGATCATGGTTGATTTCTCTTCTAATTTTTCGTTAACTTTATAAACGTACAATAACTCATTCTTACGTTCGTACAAATTCATTGTAATTTATAGGTATGCACTTGTCCTTATTGAAATGTACAATCTATGGGATCTCATAGTGAGATACATCTCACTAATCAAATGCTTAAAGCTGGAATCGCGGAAAGGGCTGATGGTAGTGATTCTTTTGCGTTCTCTATTTGTACCTGCTTTCTACTTCACAGCCAAATATGGTGATCAAGGATGGATGATTATTTTAACATCCTTGTTGGGACTAAGTATTGGCCAGCTCACAGTGTGTGTCCTCACTTGTGCACCAAAAGGTTACAAGGTTAGTTGATATTTTTCCCTAAAAAATTTATGTTCAAAGTCATGACTGCATACATGTATGTGAAAATTTATTTTGGGTTTATCCTACAGGGACCAGAGCAAATGTACTAGGAAATCTTCTAGTTTTGTTTCTTTTAGGAGGTATATTTGCTGGTATAACTCTAGATTGGTTGTGGCTTATAGGCAAAGGTTGGTAAAGCATCAATTTTAGCTACTTTCCAATATTTGGAATGTTTATCTTTTTTGGTTTCCCATCTGGTGTCCGGTACCCACATTGGAGCCCGACTAAATTCAGATTCGCGCCGAAAAGTCCCACATTTTGGGGGCAAAGCGCTCCCTAACAAAGAGGACTCCATACCTAAGGGGAATGTTTATATAATTTCATTCAATGTATATATATGTCCTCTCAGCTTTAGCATTAAGAGTTTTATATGTTCTCTTTTGACATTAAATGACAACTTTTTTGAAGCTATAGTTTACTTGCTCGTCAATATTTTCTTGTTTTCTTCCTCGTTGATTATTCCAGCTGGACGTCTGGAATTATATTATCTTCTCCGTTGAAATTCAATTATTTCTATACCGTTAAGTATATATAAGATTAAAGTTTCATAGTTTTTTATCATTTCGTCATGCATATATGTAGTCATGTTCGTTGTCTAAAAAAACTAAGGTAGCTCTGATACCATAGCTATTCTATGGTAGAATAAAGCTCTGATACCATAGCTTAGACAACTAAGCTATTATTAGGCAATAATGGTATTCCGGATACCATTTGTTGACAGACATAGGCAAGATAGAATTAATTTGTAAATGAGCCAATGAACTCGTTTTATAGAAGAAATTTGCAAATACAAATATACTAGATTATCTATATTAATAATGTACACTACCTACCACACTACCACTTCTATGAATAAGACACCATGAATTTAGCACTACTAAAAACTAATATTAAAGGGATATCAAGATTAAAACACTTAACAAAAGAATATTATAATAAAATCTTTAAAATAAAATATTCACCTATGTGCTTAGTCTTTCTTTTACTATTTCCAAATCTTCTTCTATATCAATTTCATTATAACTATAATCGTTTTTATCTATGACTGTAACTATTCTTTCAAAGGGATCTTCTATTTTTATTTTATCTATTTTATTTTTTGCTGTTATTTTATGTTTTGTTGTTAGAACATATAAGTTTTTACATCTAGCTGTAAATATTTTACTTCCTGGGGCTAGTTCTATCCCTGACATTCGCCAGTATAATACTAGTGATTTATCTATATTCCTGTCATTTATTGCTACTGAGTAGTTAGTACTTATTATAAACTTAAATTTTTAGTATATGAGGTTTCATCCATATCTGCTTTCCTTAGCTCCCTTGAATTGGAATAAATCATTAGCTGGTCTCTTGCATAGTAGCTCCATATAGCGTTTCCGTTTAAATAATTATTTGCTAACTCTTGTATAATTGTTGATATACCAATTATCCTTTTGTTGG
>JAJOOR010042421.1:0-11260 GCA_036250505.1 Solanum acaule
GAAAATTGAAGAGAGAAACGTTGAATTTTTTTTGTTGCAAATTGAAGAGAGAGAAACGTTGAAAAAAGAAGAAGATAAAATATGAATTTTTATTTGATCTTAACTGATTTGAGTGAATTAAGGATACTAAATAATCTTAATTAATTTAAATCCCTTAATTCGTGCTATTTATTAATTATATACAAAAGAATGATATGATCTGATTTTTTAATTTATCTTAACTGATTTTGAGTGAATTAAGGATAAAAAATATTGTTAATTTGTTTGAATCCCTTATTTCATGCTAATCATTAATTATCTACAATAAATTCAAATTAAATTACAGGCCACACTTTCAGTTTTTTACTTTATTATCTATAATTCCATTTTTTTTTAATTTTCGTTTTTTTAAAACTTTTTTCGTATTAATAAAAATATTTTTTTATTTGTGAATTTGTTATAACCTGAAATTTTTAATGTTATAACTTGAAAGTCTAAATCTACTGCTATAGCCTGAAAATAGTACTATAATATATGTCATATATGAAATTTACACATTTATTTTCTAAAATATTAATTAAGGAAAGGGAAAAAAGTTCCTAACCCATCTTACCTGAACCAGATCAAGTCGTCCCTGAAACAATGCTCTAAATTTGACTTGTACTTGTGGGCATCCCACTCTAATCGGCTCCACCAGTATGACGATCCTGCTATCTCTTTGATGTTGTTGGAGGTTTGAATAGAGAGAGGCAACTTCCTTATTCCATTGCAGCGGGCCACATGCAGTACCTCCATGTGTTCCCACATACTCTGTGCCTTCCCAAAAGTTGCTAATTTTGGCAAGTTTCTCAAAAATAACTTCCGGACCCTTGCAGTTTCTGAGTTGGCAAGTGACAAGTCTACCAGTTCCGCACATTCGTCAATTTTTATTTCTTCCAAGTGCTTGGGTGCAGAACCAACCGCGTTAAAAAGACATGTTACTCTTGGACAAGAGGATATGTCCAAATGGCGCAATTTAGAAAATCTTAGACCCAGAAAATGACCGAAATCAGAAACACTCTTTAAATGACCTACAGAATAGAATCTGAGATATTCCAGATTTGGAAGAGGGTCAATCTTTCCACTTCCTTCTTCCACTGGTCCAAAATCACAACGACAGTTGGAAATGCATAGTGATTTTAATCCATTAAAACACTGGTTTGCAATCAACTTACTGAGACCCATGCAATCTACCAATTGCAAATGTGAAGCAAACTGCAACATGCCTGAGAGCTCTCCGTTACTGAATGTTTCACACTTGTTGACAATTATCTCCCTTCTTGACTTGTTGGATGGTACATAAATTGAAGTTCTAAAGTCAATACCAAATCGTTTCAATCTTTTCATCCAGGTGTGGTCTCTATTGAAAATCGATGAGCTGTCCAATGTAATAAAAAGACCAGTCAGATTGCGTAGAGATGATAGCTCATCAAAAGAAGTTGCTCCAAGACAGCTACCCATCATATCTACTATTTCAATGCTAGAAAATTTGAGGAAAAATCCTTGCCGATGCTTCTCTGCAAATCACATGCAGGCATATTTAAAACCCTCAGATTTGTCAACTTGTCCATTCCTTCCGGCAGGCAACGTAACATTGTACGATCACAATCAAGCAATTGCAAATTGGAAAGATTACCAATATCTGGTAACTCTTTCAACTCATAGCAGTATTGTAGTATTAGAGCACGTAGTTGAGATAAACTATTGATGGAAGAAGGCAGTGCTCTAATACCAGTTTCACTCAGATTCACAACTCTTAGAGCTGGAAATGACAAAAAGAATTTATCGGGAATTTTCACAAGGGATTCATTGTGTTGCAAAAGTAAAGATGTTGTCCTTGGGCATTTCGTGAAGCAATCAGGTAGATATTCAATTTTGTTGCTTGCGAAAGATATTCTCTTGACAGAAGCAGCTGATACTTTAGTAGTATGTGATATCTCAGTCAACCCAATTCCAGCATGAAAAACAGAAATGTGTTCATCCCCAAAGGTATTAGCTATCCATTTAGCAACATCACGAACCACATCATGCATCTTCACACAATCCATCCAAAGGACTTCTTCTAGAAGGCAAGCATTTTTTAGACTCCCAATAATTGTGATTCCCCTGTTATAAGCCTTTTCATATGTGTCAAATTCACCAAGGAACCCCTCTGCCCACCAGCAATTTATGAGATCATCTGTTTGAATATCCACCGGATATAAGGAGCAATACAAGAAACAACTTTTAATGTCACCTCTCCTTTTGCTTCCTGTATTATCCGGAGATTCTAAAGAATCAATGCTCAACTTGATGACCTTGTAAACCTTATCTATTACATTTTTTTCATAAGGTTCAGACATTCTAAGTGAATCCAAAGCATCTACCCATTCCTCGACCCTGTTCTTCCCACTCATACATGCCCCAATAACAGTTATTGCTAAAGGTAAACCGCCACACTCTCTTGCAATATCCTTTGCAATTGGTTGAATATTCTCCCAATTGGCAACATCTCCCGCAGTTTTGATAAACAATTGCCAAGATTCATCTTCCTCCAATATGGAAATAATCATTTCGGTGTTTGTTTTCATTTCCTTACAAACATGCCCAAAACGACTAGTTATAATAACCTTGCTTCTAGAGGGAGGTTCAGGTTGGGGCACACCTATATCATCCAAATTTATAGCATCCCAAACATCATCTAGTATAACAAGGAAACTTTTTTCTTGCTTGAGCCTTTTCAAGATTTTGCTGGCAATGCTTATTTCACTTCCCTCTTTATCTACCTTTAGGTTTAATCTGCTCACAATTTGTGCTTGAACTTGTTTTATAATATTTGGTGGTTTGGGCACTGTAACCCATACCACAACACCAAATGACAGTTTAGAATTTGACACATTAATCTTTAGAAGCTCATTGTTCAGATTCTTTACCAATGTTGTTTTGCCCACTCCTCCTGGACCCAACACACCAATGATGCATACCTAAAATATTGATACAAGTACCCAAAAATTACAACAATGGTCATAAATGTATCATATTATACTAACTTCAAAGTGAAAAGTTAAAATTCTTTATCAAATAAGTAGTAATATATTTGCTAATAACAAATTCTTCTATTGCATGAAGTTGATCCTTTAATATGCAATATATAAATATATATTTTGGTGTACCTTTCTCCTTAAATGTCTAAGAAATATCTCATAATGTGAAATAACAATGTAATACTAAACAAATGCATCAGCAAGTGAAACTTATACTAAAAGAAATATTGAATAATGACGTAAGAATACCTTAACAGAACATCCTATCCATTTTTTAAAAAAAAACTTCACCCTTTCAATTTCGTTATATCTTCTTATTTAGTAGAAGAATCATCATTTATTATATTCTACTCCACATCAATTTGTACCATTAGAGTTTAAGAATAAACATTAAATTTTAAAATCAAAATAAAAAATCATTGAAAAATGACTGGAAAAATAAAAATAATAATAGTATGAAAATCAAAATAAGGAACAAGAAAAGCTTTTTCATGATAATTTTTTTTAAAATATAGTGATAATAATTTAAATAGAGCCGTTATTTTATCTTTAAAACTAAGTTTAATTAAATATAATTTGTAGAATGAGAAAACATATTAAACTAGTAACCCTTTAATATTATTAAATGCACTTTCGGTTTAATTGAGTAGTGGGTCAAAAGTTACAAATTAGGATATTAAAATAATATCTTACTCTTTCCTTAATTATTATGTTATTCTAAATATTTATTTTCCTTGAATGGTAATTCTTTTTTCATTTACAGTTATTCAATTAATTTTTAATGTATTGAATGTGATTACGGGAATTGAAATAATATATTTATCTTTCTTAACCATAATAAATTATAATCTAACCGTTTTTTTTTTTTTTTTGAAATGACAATTTTCTTGTCGTTCCTACGACATATTGTTTAATATATTGAATGTAATTACTATAAAACATATTGTATTTAGTATGACAAAAGAATCCAAAATTTTGAGAAATTTGATAAATAGTAATCCAAAATTATAAAAAAAATGCTAGAAAAAATAAAATAAAATTTGAGGCAACAATTATTTTAAGAAAAAAGTAACATAAAATGTCAGAAAAAATTGATAAGAATAAATAAGTATTTATTGATAAGAAAGGTGTCACCCCACATTTTCTATTTTAGCTTTATTATCACATATAGATAGAAACTCTAAGAAGTCATGCTAGATGCTCATAGAAATAGGTGGATAGAAGCCATGGAAGAAAAAATGAAGTCACTTCACGAGAATGGCACATATGAGCTAGTGGAGTTACCGAAAGGTAATAAGCTTTAACAAATAAATGGATCTTCGGATTAAAGCAAGAGCAACATACATCTGCACCTAGGTATAAGGCTAGGTTAGTTGTCAATGGTTTTGGTCAAAAAAAGGGAATTGACTTTCATGAAATTTTCTCTCATGTTGTAAAAATGTCCTCTATTCGTATGGTTCTAGGCTTAGCCTCAAGTCTAGATTTAAAGATTGAGCAGATGGATGTCAAGACTGTCTTTCTTCATGGTGATTTGGAAGGAGAGATTTACATCTGAAGGCTTCATAGTTAAAGGAAAAGCAAAACGTGTATACAAATTGAGAAAGAGCTTGTATGGCTTAAAACAAGCTCTAAGGCAGTGGTACTTGAAGTTTGAATTTAACATTGAAAATCAGGAATACAAAAAAACTTCTTCTGATCATTGTGTATTCTTTCAAAAGTTCTCTGATGATTTTATTATCTTACTACTTTATATGGATGATATGTTGATTCTTGGCAAAATAAATCTAGAATTGCAATCCTCAAGAAGGAGTTGAGCAAAGAGTTCGCGATGAAGGAATTGAGGCCAACAAAGAAGATTTTAGGAATACAAATTCATCAAGATAGACACAAAAAGGAGTTATCATTATCCCAGAAGAAGTATATTGAGAAAGTACTCAAGAGGTTCAACATAACAGATGCAAAAGTGGTTAGTACGCCTCTTGCTAAACACTTTAAGTTGAGTATGACCTAGAGTCCATCTACTAATGAAGAAAAGAAGGAGATTTCATGTATTCCATACTCTTCTGCAGTTGGTAGTTTGATGTATGTTATGATTTGCATTAGACCAGATATATATTGCATATGTTGTTGGTATCATTACCATATTTCTTTCCAATCATGGAAAAGATCATTGGAATGTAGTGAAATGGTTACTAAGATATTTGAAGGGTACTTTAGATATGGAGTTATGCTTTGGTAGTGGAAAGCTTGAACTTGTATGCTACACAAGCTCTGATTTAGGAGGAAATCTTGACAATTCAAAATCAACTTTTGGTTGTTTGATCACTTTTGGAGGGGGCTTATTTCTTTACAATGAAGACTACAGAAGTGCATAGCTCTATCTACCACAGAAGCTGAATATATTGCCATCATTGAAGGTGCCAAAGAATTGCTTTGGATGAAGGAGTTTATCAAAGATCTTGACTTTGAACAATTAATATTTGTCTTATTTTGTGATAATCAAAGTGTTATTTATTTCACCAAGCACTCTACCTTTCATTATAAGTCCAAACATATTAGTAGAAAGTATCATTGGATTAGAATGGCCTGGAAGAGAAATTATTTGAGGTTGAGAAGATATGCATTGATGACAATCCTTCAGATATGCTTACAAAAGTGGTGATCGTAGACAAGCATGAGTTTTATAGAAATGTGGCAAGCATGAAGCCTGTTAAGAGTTTCTCCACTTGAAGTCCATTTAGCCCCTTGGCTGAAGGGGAAATTTGTTGGACTATGACCCATGTTCTAGTCAAAGGTCCATGGTCTAATTCTATTTGGAAAAGAATTGGAACTATTCTCCTTATTTGGTTTCCATTTCTATTGGGAAAATGATTGGAATTGTAGTTCTATTTGGAGTTGATTTTAGCTTTATAAGGAAAAGCACAACTCTATTAATAGGACGGTTTGAGAGTATTATTCAATTGTTCATTAGTATTGTCTTTGAAAGACATTAGGACCTAAGATAGGTTTTTTTAGAGAGCTTTCAACAAGAGAGAGGAGAGAAGAAAAGGTTCTTTTTGCAGTAGTTTTTTTCTCCGACTAGCAACCTTCAAATTGTGTTTCTCGATTAATTAACCGTTGGATCGGACTGAAATTTTGACGGAGTGTTCCTAACACCTCGGTGTTTGATTTGAACGGTGAAGATTGGATTTAGATCCCGAACAATAGTTGGGTTTGGGTGATTTTCTTTCTATTTATCTTTTGTTGGTGTAGCTATTGTTTCTTCACTTTTGGCACTTGTTGTGTAGCCATTAGGAGAATATTTGTAACCCTCTTATTATTATAGTGAAGCAATTCGGATCTTGTCGATCCCGTGTCTTTTACCTTCGGTTTGAAGGATTTTTCCACGTTAAACTTGGTGTTCTTTATTTTTAGATTTTCGTTTTCATCTTTTCGTCACAACATAAAACATAAATAGGGGTGGTCATTGTCATTTGTAAACAACCCAAATCAAAGAGTATTCTTCCTTAACCAAGTTCTTCTTTTCAAAATAGGTCTTCTCCTTTCTAACTTCCTCTTAGTTAATTAAATCTTCCGATCTTAGTTAACAATCGTGGGCTAGCAGAAGGTTTTTTGATTATACTTTTCTTCTGTTATTCTCTACAAACTAAGTATTCTTCACACATAAACTCACTCAACTAAGAGTTCTTCTCATAGAAAATCACTCAAGTTTCTTTTATAACTTCCAAGTCACTCAACCATAAATATTTTATCTACAACGTCACTCAACTATGGATATTTATCTTAAAAAGTCACACAACGAATTTAAATGATTTTTTCATTAAATTTTGTTGAAATACAATTTTTGTTTTAAATTAATTTTTTTAAAAACTAATAAGAAGCTATTTTAATTATTTTTATCAAATTTTGTTGAAACACAATGTTTGTTTTGAACTATTTTTTGAAAAAATAATAAGATACTTATTTTAATTATTTATTTTATTGAAATACAAGTTTGTTCAAATATTTTTTAAAAAAAATAAGATACTCATTTTAAATTATTTTATTAAATTTTGTTAAAATACAACTTTTATTTTAAACTATTTTTAAAAAAAATAATAAAATACTCATTTTAATTATTTTATTAAATGTTATTGAAATATAACTTTAAACTGAAAATACTGAATCCCCACCAACCCAACTAGCACTATACGGCTAAAACTTTATGTAAACCTCAATATTGTTAGTACTCTTCAATTGTCCCAGTTTATATTCAAAGTTAATGTTCTAAACTCATTTCCAAATTACAATAAATATGGAGTTATTCTATATTATAAATATAAGTCCTACAGGTGACTAAACTCATGCTTTGCTTGTCAATTCTTGTCTTTCATCTCTTTTTCCCATGCCTTTTTTTCACCGATATTTTTGTTCCCTCACTTTTTAGTATGTTTACATGTACATAATGTTCTAAACTCATTTCCAAATTACAATAAATATGGAGTTAACGAACCAATAAAATTACCTACTCTTTTTTTTATCCTAAGAATTCAATTTACATGTAGTAACACAACATTTTCAAAAATAATATGATGTTTATTTTAATAAATTTTGTTGAAACAAATTTTTTTTAACAATTAGTTTAAAAAAAAAGTTTCATTTCAATAAAATTTCATAAAATAATAAAATGAGTATCTTATTATTATTTTTAAAAATAGTTCAAAACAAAATTTGACTCGAAAATGGGTGGTGAGTGGTGACATTAATCTCCACTTAACCTCCTTAGTATAATAGGAAAAACAAAACTACTTTTGACTATAAAATCTAATTAGATAGGAATTAATGAAATTAGCAAGTATGAAATCGTAAAATAAAATTTTGGATTATTTCTAACATTACCTTATCATCTTCCAATAGTCGTAGGATTTCGTTGAGATTCCTTGTTGCTGCTGACTGACCTTCTACTGATGGTCCCGCGATGAACTCAACTCTTTTCATCTGGTAATTTTCTACCATCAAATTTGATCCAAAGCTTTCTCCGACTTGTTTAAGCCTGGAAAGTTGATCTTGAATCTTCTGTGCTTGAGTGGAGACTTGAGAGCGAAGGCTCCATTTTGGACAGCATTTATACGCAAATGTCTTAGCTGCTGCAATGCTTTGTTGCATAGTTTCCCATTCATCCTCCAGCTCGCAAACATCTTTGATCCACTTGATAACATCTGGTTTTGTTTTATAGCCTTCTCCCACATCTTTCACCACCTTTCCGTTGATTTCATCTCTAAACTTTGTTAGCTTCTCCATTTCCTCCCTTAGATTTTCAATTTTTGACGAGAAACGGACAATATTTTCAATCTTAGGATAGATGCATTTACATACAAACTTTCCCACCTCAACAACAAAGCCACCTACAGCATTAAAAAGTATATCCATTGAGAAAAATAAAAATATTTGTGATTAGAAAGAATGCTCTCAAAGATGATCAATTAATTATAAACTGAGTGTTCAATTTCTTCATTATTTATAGCAGAGCAAAAAGAAAAAGTAGTAAAAAAGAATAAGTAAAATTGAAGGAAAATACAAATACTTTAATCAACAAAGCAAAACATATATACAGTATAAAGGAAAAGAAGAAATGGAATGTCCCAGCAATACTTTATTCTTGAGACAAGAGTGAAGCAATGACTTTTCCTCTTTTGTAAAATGAATGCATTTTTGTTTTACTCATGAAGTAACACAAGAATCTGTTTGGTCCATTTCATTTGAAACCCTTCTGCGGAAAATTATTCTAGTTAATATTAATTGTTTTATAGTAGTAATATATAGTAGAGGTTGAATCCTCTTTGTATGTTTACTTTTTCATATTTAAACTCTCTAGCTAGTTTGATTCCCATTCTCAACAGACCTAAAACTTTTGCTTTTTCTTGTTCTAATGGGCTACCCTTCTCCACTAAAATACCTTGCTTAGTGTATCGAACAATTAATTATAAGGACTTCATCTGATACCAAAACTTGATGGACAATGTATAGTCCACCCTTCTACACTTTTGTTTCGGACCCATGAGCGCGTGTCTAAGTCCTAACTCACACATCTTGTTTTAGGAAGGGAGACCAGTTAGAAATTGGAGTAGAGATCAGTTTGTGAGTTTTAATGGCGTTTTAGCTCATAGTTGTATTTATATGAAGGGAGAAAAGAATTATATATCTTGACAACCAAATTAATTGCAACTCAAAGGGAAATTTAGCAACCAATCAAAGGGAGCTTTTAACCAACATTAGACATTGTAAAAAATTCCATCATAACGCAGTCTGATTTGCTAATGATGATATTGTCAATCTTTATCAAAAGTAACTTTTCACTCTTGAGCCAAACACCGGGATGTCCTTTTCTGAGAAAAAAAAAATCAGTAAAACGACTTTCGTCATACCAAGCAAACCAGAATTTGGAGCTTCAAACTCTTGATAGCTGGTATATATATATATACTAGTTGGGCAAGGCCCGTTAGCACGGGCCCAACATTATATATTTTCAGGATGAAGTTAATTTTTAGGTGTTCGGTGTAGTCATATACGCCCAACATTATATATTTTAGGATGGAGTTAATACTTATTTTTAAAAAATAAAAACATAAAGCCAAAATTGCTTTGCTTGTATCCTAAAATGTTAATATATTGCTTCAAGCATCTACTTACAAACTGAAGCACATGTCGATGACAAAACTAATAATGTCAGGTCAGATTTTGGTTTAGCATCAAACAAATTAAATCTCAAACTATCAAATAAGGAGAGAACCTTCAAAATTGGCATACGGTATATTATTGCCAGAGTATATCTAACAAAGAACTTTACTTTTCACTATACCTTTATTAATATATCGGCATTTCACATATCCAAATGAAAAAAAAAAAAAACTATTCATCTAATAAACAAATCTCAGAGCCAATCTGAGATCATTAAAACTCTTTAGTTAACCATCTTCATATTTCTTTGGAACACACATATGGTAAACTCATGTCATATGAAGCTTTAAAGGTTCGTCAGATCTAGAAAGAGAACCGCACCACCTGGGAATCCCATGTAATGCCATTGTCTATAATATAATATCAAAGTCTTCTCATAAGTTTTCTTGTAGGGAGAACCTGCATGATAACTCATCTTTTTAAGATCCAGGAAAGAACTTAAAGTAATGGACATTCTGATTTGCCTTGCCTGAAGCTCTTGGATATAAAGCCTTCTATGGACGTTTTGTTGTTCTTCTTTGATTCTCCAAATAACAGACTAACTGTCATGGACATTCAAACTAACAAATTTGTTTTAACTGTTGATCAGCTAAGTGAGAATTTGTCGTCAAACTGAAATCTTACCATATACATTCAGCTGAAGAGTAACGACTTTTAATTACCTCAACATTGGAGTTATCTCCTCTATTCACTCTTAACATATCAAAAGAAAACAAAAAAATATTTTAATCCTTAACATTACACAAATTGCAAGTACTACTCAACAATACAAAAACAAATAGAATAAGGGTCATGCAAAGCTTATACTTCCCCAGTTTCCCTTCTGTGATCTAGTTACTATTGGGAGAGTTAAAGATGCTTTCTTTGAACATGACTTTGTCAAATAGATTAAATATATTTTGAGTTGTTAATCATGATGACTTATAATACTTTTTATTTAGTTTTTAAATATATACATTTATTCGTATTATGAATCAGGTCGCATACAATAGAATGTATATAGCAGTTGTTTGGAGATAGAAAAAGATAAATTGCCCACTTGAAATATAAAAAGGAAGAATATTATCCAGAGCTTCTATTGTCTGTATGGCTCGATCATTTGCTGAAACAATAACTGGTTGAGTCTTGTCTCCTTTCCCTTTGTCGTACGCAGAGGTATAATTCTGTTGCAAAGACAGAAACAAAAAGTGAGTAGCCTTTGTAATAATTCAATTGTTGTTCCCAATTTATTATATAACTTGAGTACCTGATTGACATGCTACTCATGCGAAGCAATAACTTTATAGTTCAATCCAATTTTCACCAAGTATTTCACAAGCCTATTTAATTTAGGACATGAATATTTCTAGTAAAGAATTTTTTCATAAGCAAAACACAGGCAAACTAATGAAGTTGGAAGACGTGGATTTAAAGTTCAAACATTGTACAAAATTGAAGAACTGAAACTTCAAATGGAGAAGGGATGAAATTAGTATAAAACTTCAAAACAAATTGTTGCACCT
>JAJOOR010042425.1:0-10150 GCA_036250505.1 Solanum acaule
AATTAAGTATAATAAACTATATATGAATCATGTTATAAACTTCTTCTTGTTTTCCTTGAGAGCTTCCACTTAATTTCTGATAGTCAACTTGTTCAATTGATGGTCATAGTTTTCTTCCATATTACATCCGCGGTCAATGTTTATCTATTTATTATATCAATACTATTTATTTATTTTTTAAAAAGATATAATAGAAGAAAATGATAAATTATCTTAATTTATAAAATTGAACAAGTAAAAGTATATATATATATATAATTAAGTATAATAAACTATATATGAATCATGTTATAAACTTCTTCTTGTTTTCCTTGAGAGCTTCCACTTAATTTCTGATAGTCAACTTGTTCAATTGATGGTCATAGTTTTCTTCCATATTACATCCGCGGTCAATGTTTATCTATTTATTATATCAATACTATTTTATTTTTAAAAAAAAAGATATGATAGAAGAAAATGATAAATTATCTTAATTTATAAAATTGAACAAGTAAAAGTATATATATATATATATATATATATTTAATTTTATGAATAAATTAGATAAAAACGAATAGAGAGAGAGAGAGAGTAGATAATAAGCTCTCTTCGAAAGCAAGATGAAGCATAATTTTACATGTTATTGTTCTTAACTTCTTATTGTTGAGTGTGTAATGTGTAAAATTGTAAATAAAACTCCAATAAATAATAATAAAAATAAAAAGATTATAATTAGGTGCGCTAAATACTTTTAATAGTGCGAAATTTGTTCGAAAATCACGCAAGTAAATAAAACCCAAATAATATCACATTATATTATAGGCTAAAACGTGCAATAATCAACATACATCAATCGTGATAGAGTTAAATTTTTTAATAAGGGGTTCAAAATTTGAAGAAGGAAATACACAAACTAATCGAAGGAACTAATCATATATAAATAGTAATATTTCCACCAAAAAAGGTTTGAATGAACCCCTAACAATATGCTGACTCCGCCCCTATCAATGAATGGTTCATTAAAATTCATTGATTTACCCTTCTTCTCTTCAATTATAATTAATAATAATATTCTTGATTATGTGTACGTAAATTATGCTTGTCCTAATGGTGTCTTTTCCAATTATTTTGTTCCAACCATAAGAAATTCATATATCTGTAAGATGCATTTTTAGTGTCGGGGGATTTGTTGAGAGTTTGTCAAAGAATATATGCATAATATATAAACGTATTTTTTAGGTTTTAACTGACATTTAAATTTTTCAATTTTGGATATGTTTAAGTAGACACTTAAATTTATATAAAATTAAACAAGTAGACACACACACATCACTTGGCATTCTACAAATCAGTTTGGGTGTATCTCATGTGAACTGTCATGTAGTACATGTGTGTCTACTTGTTCAATTTTTTACTAGTTTAAATATTTACTTGAGTACACCCAAAATTAAAAAACTTAAATGTCAGTTGAAATTAAGTTAAAAAACATATTTATGTCTTACCAAAAAATATACCATGATCTTGATTTTATTAATGGAATATAGCTAGTAAATTATTTGTATATTAAATAAATTTAATTGCAAATTAAATGACGACACGCTATATGTATACATGTTTCAACTTAAGCATATGTTCCTTATTTTATTATTATCATAAAGTTTTAAATTTCAAGATATTATATTATGATGACTATTAAAAAATGAAGATGAAGAAAAGTCACTTTTTAAACATTTGGAATATACTAGTACTAGTGATAGTGGTTGCATTTAATTGGAATAAAAACCAGAATAAATACCATTTTCCGCACTTGGATTCTCTCAAAAATTACTTTTGATGGAATTAATGATTTCTTTTATTTACTTAATCACTTTTCCTTTTATAGTTGTCCCTAATTACTTGTCATTTTGACAAATTAAGAAGGGACAATTTTTTTTTACCTATTATACCATCAATTAAATGACTAATTACTTTGAAAAATACAGAACTTTTCATCCACTTCATAATTAATAGTGGTAAAATGATAAACTCACTATGTCATTAATTGATTTCTTAATAGGTGTGTCAATTCAAAAGTGAACAAGTAATTAAGGACAGAGGGAGTATGTTTAGCCATCCACTAATTGTTACCTATTTTTGACCACTTAATGCTCTATGATGTGTTAATCTTTGTTTTAGAATTCTTCATTAGCAACAACATTAGTGGAGAACACAACATTTACATTTCATCCATCAATTTGAAGAAATACAATTTTATATTATTTCAATAAAAGAACGGCTAGTATAAATTCGAATTAAATGTCTTTTAAACAAAATTATGAATTGGGTGGTCGATTTGAATTGATTGTTAAATTAATTGTATCTTATGATGCCACAGCTGCTGAATATTTTTGTGAATAAAATATGATTTGAATAATTTCTTTGTTCTCTCATTTCTTGTCGGGAATATTCTTTTTTCATGTAAGTTTTTTTTTTTTCATTTAGTGTTTGAGATTTAATCTGATTTGAATTTGTGCCGCGTATTAAGACTAATTAAAGAGAAAAACACTTTTAAATATAGTAGAATTTTTTTTTCATAGACTCAAACTCGGGATTTATAAGTAAGAATGGGTGCTATCCATCCTAGCTACCACAACTTTTATAGGACAAGTGCAACGCAAGGACTTCTCAAAGGGGCACTCATTTTAGGACTTTCACCTTTTTTAGTTAAGTTTTGTCATTCACTTTACCACTACACATCATAAAATGTCAACTTTTGTGTTAAGATTTATTGACCAAGGAGGACGACAACGACAATAATAACAATAACATATTCGTGATATCACAAGTGGGGTATGGATATAGTGGAATGTAAATAGTTTTATTCCTATCTTGTAAAAGTAGAGAAATTATCTTTGATAAACCCTTAATATAAATTTAGTAGGGGAAATTGTATGAAATAACAAACTATTAATTCAAATTAAATGTTATAGCCATAGTTTCTTTTATTTGTAATTCGCAGCAAACATTCCATGTTTTTGCCATCCCATTTGTATACCGAAATATACAAATAGACCCATTCAGTAGACATGTGTGTGTAAAAATTAATTGCAGGATCTATTTGTATATCGAAATATACAAATAGACCCATTCAGTATACATGTGTTGTATATATGTAGTAATTTTGTTTATATACAATTACTGTGTTTTAGTTTGTATACTGAAATATACAAATACAAATTTTTATGTATATGTATACCGAAATATACAAATTAATAGTCATAGCAAACATAAAGTTTGCTATGAAGCACAATTATACAAACTATAGTTATAGCATACAAATATGATTTTTATGTTTGATAAACCTAAAATTTTAATCTCACAAGTGGAGTTCTGATCATCTATCTATAAAAAGACATACTCTCATTTTAATGGAGTATTTGAAGAAAAAAAATTGTAGTCACAATCAATGTCTTTCATATTATTAGGAAGTATTAGTTTTACTTGAAGAAATTGTTTTGTTACGCAACCAATGACACTGAAACTAAACTGATCGTATTAAATATTTTAAAAATATTTTTAGGTGTTAAAAAGTTTTTGAATAGAAGTGATGAACTCGTATTAATTAATTAGTACATTGAATGAAAAAAAGGTTATAATTTTTTTAATACAATATAGATACCAACTCTTTCTTAAATTCCGCTTTATTAATTTAAAAGTATTTTTATATCAAAAAAGACGAATGATATAAAGTTATAAACAAGATAGTGAGATAATCTAAAGTTATATCTTAAGAATAGTATTTGTGATTATAAAACATACTAGGGTTAATTAG
Organism: Solanum acaule; assembly: GCA_036250505.1. NCBI lineage: Eukaryota > Viridiplantae > Streptophyta > Magnoliopsida > Solanales > Solanaceae > Solanum > Solanum acaule. Next base: position 3,791 of record JAJOOR010042425.1, read on the forward strand.
AATTTTATCAAATAAAAAATGTATATAAAGTATAAACTATAAAATTATAAGCCAGGTGGAAAATTTAAGAGTTTTGATTGATTTTCTCAGACTTATAAATACTTGACTTGTACATATTGATAAAACAAAAATAATTATAAATTGATTTGATCGACTTATAAATCTGTATCAAACAATGTCTTAATTAAATTAAAAACATATGAAAACACCAAGTCAAACAAATTAAACAACCAGAAGAGTGCTTGGTTCGAATTTAGGCCCTATTTTAATTGTTTAAAATCATGGAAGTAATTAAAAGTTTAAGCTAATGTAAATTGTTAGTTACTATTGTCTTAGATCTAGTATTAGTGTTTAATATGCATAGCACTAACGAAAGGTATGTATTTTTATACGTAATGTCCAAGCTAAATTAATAACGATGCAATCGGGTGGCTGTTATCGCCCAAATTCATTGATCCCCTCTATAATCATAATTGAATAAAGTATTGTCAATCAGGAGAGCTAAAACGAACTTGAAATTTGATCGGGAAAGAAAAAGAAAAAAACACAACTATAAATATCTATTTCGTAAATGAAAATCTTTCAAATCAAAATTATTATTATTTTTGCAATAATTCTCTTTATCATATTTTAATTTTTGGTGACTAGAGGTGAATATATTACTATGAGATTTGGGAAGAAAATCTCAATCTAAATTACTTTTTTATAAAGGTCAAATGACATTTTTGCCTTTTTTAATATCCCGTTTGAATTAATATTCCGTCAGTTGGACCAAAAGTGCTTAGTTTTTCAAACTTAAAGGGCCATAATTGCTTTGGGTAATACAACAGGGACCAAAACAAACCTACCTTCAAACTTAAGGGACCATTTGTGTAAAAAACTCCAAACTTTTCTCTATATATATTTACATCCATGAAATCACAATCTCCATACAAAAAAAAACCAAATTCACAAAAAACTTTCAAAATTCACAAATTAAAATTGAACATGATAGGTTGGGATGATATATACAAGGTGGTGGTTGGGATGATGCCACTTTATGTAGCACTTATTTTAGGCTATGGTTCAGTAAAATGGTGGCACATGTTTAAGCCAGAACAATGTGACACCATTAATAGATTCAATTGTTTTTTCATCCTCCCATTTTTCAATTTCCAATTCATAGCTAATATCAACCCTTACAACCTCAATTACCTTTTTCTAACCGGTGACGTAATTGCTAAAGCCTTAGTGATTCTGATCCTCGTCTTATGGGCTAACTTTTATAGAAAAGGGAGTTTTTCTTGGGGTATAACAACTTTTTCTTTGTCCACTTTGAATAACACACTTGTTGTTGGTGTCCCATTAATGAAGGCTATGTATGGGGATTTAGGTGTTGATCTTGTTGTTCAAGCAGCTGTGATTCAAGCTTTGTTGTGGTTAACTTCATTGTTATTTGCACTTGAGTTTTGGAAAACAAAAATGAATAATAATAATAATAATATTAATGGAATTGATAATAATAATAATAATTCTGTTGAATTGGGAAATATTAATACTACTACACAAATGAGGAATATTACTAATGCTGAGCTGGCATTTTGGCCTTTGATGAAAGCTGTTTCTACAAAACTTGCTAAGAATCCAAATTCGTATGCTTGTTTTCTTGGTCTCTTTTGGGCTCTTGTAGCTAGCAGGTACGTATGAACATACTTTTGTTTATTTAATTCAGTTCTTTACGTGTTAACTTGATGTTCTGATGAGCTAAATACGTGAAGTTTCTCTTTAATACTGAGATGATTGATTGGGAGGCTCGCCTAGCCACGTGTAGTGAAGGACATGCAAATAAGGAAAAATAATGAAATTTTGGACATAAATAAGAAATTTATTAGCCTTCACATTAGAGAAATAACAGGTGTGACACTAATGTATTTTGTTGAACTTCCTTGTTATCAGAACTTTTGTAACTAACTATAGTAGTTTTTAGTAAATTTTATTTACAAAGTACTTTTTTTCTAAAAAGAATATTTTTCATTTTCATGTTTGGTTGTATTAAAGTGTTTTCTTTTTCCCGCTCTAAGTTACTGTATTAAAATAAATATCTAGTTGTTTTTTTTTTCAGGTGGCATTTTGAAATGCCAAGCATAATAGAGGGATCCATTTTGATAATGTCAAAGGCTGGTAGTGGAGTAGCCATGTTTAGTATGGGTAAGTGTCTTTTTTAATTAATGTAAAAATAGCAATTAATAACTTTTGATCCTTTATTTAATGAAATAAAGACTAGCATTAAATAACTTCTGATTTTTTTGTTTAACTAACAACCACTTTTGTTCTTTTTATGAACTGATTTTGACCAAAAATGACTTCTCATTAAAATTATCCAAATTTGTAATTTATTTGGTCAAATTTTTAAAATACAAAATTCCAAAAAGTGTTCATTTAGGAAAAGAAACTAGAGTACTTTTTCTGCTTCAAAAAATAGTTTTAATCGTTCAATTACTACTTAATTAAAAACACTTATTTTTCTATTTGGTTACCGGAGAAAATTATCTCGAGATCATAATTTTTGGATTAATTTATTCCACCTCCAAGGTGGGACAAAGTAACATCAAGTTTGAGGTATAAATTTATCGAGAGATTATTTATACCTTCAATGTAACCAAATAAAATTGAAATTTAATTTCAAACTTAATCGTGGGATATTCTATCTTATTTCATAAACCAAACATCTCCTGAAAGATTACTCAAGCATCTCAACTCACAAAAAACACACGCTTCTGACTTCCCAAAAGCTCGGCTAATTTAAGTACTCCTTCTGTTTCTAATTACTTATCCAATTTTTCTTTTTTACTTGTTCATTTTGACAAATCCAAAAAGGACAAAAAAATTTTTTACATATTATACCCTCAATTAATTAATTTTGGAAAAGATAGAACTTCTTGAAAATCTTAAATTTTTAATTTATCTACTTCATAATTAATAGGAGTAAAATGGTAAACTCATTATATCAATCATTATTTTCTTAATAGGTGTGATAATTCAAAAGTGGACAAATAATTAGGGACAGAAGAAGTAATTAATGTCATTCTTTTTTCACTAAACAAGAGTGTTTTCTCTTTTTAACTTTATGTTTAGGATTATTCATGGCTTTGCAAGGGAAAATAATTGCATGCGGAGCTGCATTGACAATTTATGCAATGATTTTGAGGTTTGTTGTTGGACCAGCAACAATGGCACTTGGTTGTGTTGTACTAGGCTTGAGAGGAAATGTTTTACGTATCGCGATTATTCAGGTAATTAACTACTAAACTAATTCTCGACTTTTAAATATTATTTATTTATAATTATCTTATAAATGATATGATAGTATGAGTAATTTGTTGTCCTCATAGTTGATGTGTGTTACAAAGGGCTCGGAGCATACACTATAGTTATAATTAATTATATGATATATATTTCTTTTGTTCCCTTTTATTTGTTCAAATTGCATTTTGCATTCTCCTTAAAGGAGATGGTTATTTTACCATGTTACCCTTATAAATTGTATTCTGGAAATCCAAATTAATTACTAGTATTTCAATAGTCTTGAAAAATGGTTACTTAATAATAAAGGTAAAATTGAAAATAAATAATTAACTAGTATCTATTGATTTGCTAAACTGAATATGTAATCATAAAAAATTTATATTCATTATTCATATGAACTTATATTTTATTATTTCATTTATAAATATTTACTTAAATTTTTAGTTTAATAATATTGACATTATCTTAAAAATATTGCACTACATGATTTGACATTCAGGTGCATCACAATTAGTATATATATTGATTTCACAACTTTTAATCATAAATTTGTTATGGTTCTTAAACTTAATATAATGAAATTATTAAAAGTTCTGTATTTTTTTTTTTTTTTGCAGGCTGCATTACCCCAAGCAGTGACATCTTTCGTATATGCTCAAGAATATGGACTTCATGCTGATGTACTTAGCACTGCGTAAGTCCTATTTAACTTTCTAATACATTTGAAAAAATAAAAATTTAATTAGATTATGTAAGGTTTATAGTTGTTTTACTACTTATTAAATCAAAGTTATTAATGACATTTAATTTTTCTTAATTTCAGGGTGATTGTTGGCACCATAATTTCGTTACCTCTATTGATAGCATATTATGCAATTTTGGATATTATGCCTTAAGATCCAACCATGAACTAACTAGCTAGACACTAGTAAGTGTTCGTGGGACATCCGATAAAATTAGAACGGTATAACCAAAAGCTAGTAAGAATGTTACTAATTAATGGTACTACTTTGCTTGTAATTGAAAATTTGTAACAATTTTTGTTATCTATTTATGATTTAATTCTAGAATTTTAAGCAAAAAATAGTGTGAAAAGGCTATGTGTTGGTAGTTGGGCCTGTGCCATGGAGTTGGTGGTTGATAATTAGAGGGCAATGCAATATATTTTGTTATTGAGGTCATCTAAATTTGATACTTTCGATATAAAATATAAGTTTATATTAATATATAAAAATTTACTAAAAGTAAATAATATATAAAAATTTATATTTTCAAATATATAATAAATTTGTTGCTAATAGTTTTAACTTTTAATAATTGAACCCCTAAAATTTAATTTTAAATCTGACTCTAGATGTTAGTGATGCGGAACTAATAAGATTATCTAAACAAGATTAAGTTTTAATTATATGGATTGTAATTCTAATGGTATTAGGCAGAAATGATGCCATTATTTTTGTATTGATGCATAATATTTAATGATAATTTCAAATATATACAATAAAATTAATTTATAATAAATATAGTCATATTTTTTTTAATATAAAAATAGTCAAAAGTCAGAAAAAGTATACATTAACTATAAATTATGATACACTTATAAAATTAAATATAACTTACATATACATAAGCTATACATCGACTCACTTTTTATACGTGAAGTAGATATTGTCTATTCAATATCGACCAACTCAAAATCAATTCTAATTAAACACTCTCAAATTTTAGATATGAAATTCTCTTGATGTTTCGAGTATTTTGATATATTCGCACGAAAAAATTGACGTTTGCTATTGCCAATTTTTTATTTTTTAAAAAGGAGAAGCAATGAAGAAGAAGAAAGGTTGCGTCGGCCATTAATTTCTTTAGTAAATAATATGACCGAATGACCATTTTTTCTAAATAAGTTGGGCTAAATAAATGGTAAATAATTTTAGAGTAAATTTTAGGTTTAGCAACCATAAAAATTATATTTGTATACTATAGCTATATTTTGTATAATTGTGCTCCATAGCAAACTTTATTTTTGCTATGGCTGTTAATCTGTATAATTCGGTATACATATACATAAAAAATATATATTTGAGTCTATTTGTATATTTCAGTATACAAATGGGTCCTGCATTTGTATATTTCGGTATACAAATGGGTCCCGCATTTGTATATTTCGGTATACAAATGGGTCCTGCATTTGTATATTTCGGTATACAAATGGGTCCTGTATTTGAATATTTCGATATACAAATAGTTCCTGCATTTGTATATTTCGGTATACAAATGGGTCCTGCATTTGTATATTTTGGTATACAAATGGGATGACAAAAAATATGAAATGTTTGCTGCGAATTACAATAAAAGAAACTATGGCTATAACATTTAATTTAAATTAATAGTTTGCTATTTTATACAATTTTTTCATGAGCGGACATGTAAAATTCTACTTTTAACAAAAATATATATATGTAAAAAAGAATATGTCCGATAGAGGACTTTCAACAGGAGATGAATAATTATCAAGTACATATTGCACATGTTCCAAAAAGGCAATCAGTTAACAAATTGCTTGATCAAAAAAATATGTTGGATTGACGAACGGTCAAAATCAGTTGAAAGAATACTTCAAGACCTTTCATATGATTGGTAATAAGGCACAAAACTCTTCATATGTTAGGATGTATGATTGATTGAAATTGATCATTGAATGATCTTTGAATGATCTTACATGATAAACTTAATCAGTGGAAAACCTCTCAACTTAACTTTGTGCTAAAGGTTCATTATGACCTTAACTCACATTCAAAGCACTTCCAATACTTGGGAATGAACCTTAACATATATGAACAAGTAGTATATCACCCGACCCAAGTTGATACACATCAGCCACCCACGCCCCCCACACCCCTCCAAAAGAACTTTAAGTTTGTTTTTAAAAAATATATTCAATTTCAAATTTTTATTTTTTCACCCCCCTAAACCTGATCCCCCAAAAATTAAGTTTATTTTAAAAAATATTTTCAATTTCAATTTTTTATTTTTTCACCCACTCCCTACCCACGGGGGCCCCCCCCCCCCCCC
>JAJOOR010042426.1:0-11415 GCA_036250505.1 Solanum acaule
TAATCCTTGGAAATTCGTGGATCTTTCCTTCGAATTTCCCATATCTTTAGTTAGTTTTTTTGTTTCTTTTCTTTGTGCTTCCGCATTCTAATATTCAATTCTCTATTTGTGATCTCCCTTAACCTTGCTGTTATCACAAGTGCCATTTCATCAATAGTTTAGCAAAGCATGTTCATCAAACCATCTCATGAAGTCAAATATGCCATCATCAAACTAGATTGCTCAACCACATGAGGAACTTATAAATCATGAAAAACTCTTTTTATACAAAACAAGAATCTCTCAAGAACATGCATAACATAAGGAGTTCATGGAAATTTCTAAGACACTCATGACTCCTAGACCTAATAGAAGCCCAAAGAAGGAACTTTTGGTATCAAGCTATAATAGGAATATAATAAAGGATGAGGATATCGGGACTCTCAATCAATGTTGCTGCTCAAGCACATGATCTCCCCCTTGGGAGTAAGCCCCTTTTTACTAAAACCTCAAATACTACTCCTTTCTAACAACTCAAGACTTACCAAGGCTCATTATAACCTTTTCGGGCTCTAAAACTAATAGAGGTCTAATAACCATGCATCCAAACCCTACCAAGGTTAACAAGAGTAACTCTAAGGGACAAGGGAACCATAGGACACATATATCATCCAAGACTCCAAATCATAAAATGAGTCAAGGTGAACTTATTATGTTTGAACTAGGGGAGGAATAGAACGGAACATAAGGATATTGGGACATCTCATTGGCCCTTGGCCTCCCAATTAAGCACCTTCAACTAAAACCATTTACTAAATACCACTCCTCTACATTCTCATGGAAGCACTTTTTTATTCTTCTATTTCTTAACTTGCCGGTCTAAGATCCCAATTGGTACTTCAAAATTAGAGAGGCTTTCATCAAAGCGTTCTTACTCATAAGCAACCCTACCAACACCACTCAAAGCCTCATATGAGCATACCAAACCGGGCCAAACTTCTCAAACTCACTACACCTCTTAAGGTGAGATTATAAAGCAAGCTTAATTCATGAACATCAAGGACAGTCAATGACCTTACCATCTAAGCACATTATCCCCCACTTGGGGGTAAGCCTATTCAAACTCTTTACAACATCACTTCCTTCAATTCTAAGGTCGGAGAAAGTCATAACTAAACCTCCACACTCATCACACAACATGATTCTAAACTATGGAGCATTACACTCCTATCTTGTTTTAAAGGAGTCTACTCACTTAATCATCTCTAGGCACCACTTAAGCACCACTATTCCACCAATTCTATCAACATACCTCGAAACTCATCATGACTAAGCCGGGTTCTCCCAACAACTAAGCATACCTCACAATCACCTTGCTAGGTAGGCACACTATCTCCCCCTTGGGAGTAGGCCTACTCAATTCTTCTAAACCTCTTTCATAACATAAAGGCAACAATGAAGCATAATTCATACTAAAGACAGCATCACAATCTATCATCTCAGATCTATCAAGTCACAAAGCCATAATTGTCATCTCAACCAACCTTTCTCCCTCACTCCTTCTAGCACACACTCTTCTAATAGTCATATCTTAAAGACCATCGGATAAGGGATAAGAGAGAGCTTATAGATCTATCACACGACTTGGAGAATGAAGAAGTGTAGTTTTTCTAACATCCCATAGCCTCCTATTCATAAAATGTGGCCCGCTTCATATTTATGAACAAGACTCTACTAGATGTGGTTTGAGACATCCTAAAATTTTCCCAAAACCTTATGCACTGATACCAAGTTTGTCACGATCTAGGGGTACCCCCTAGACATAACATGGCGTACTCGACCCCGAAGGGGTCTTATACAAGCCCTTAGCATAATCATAGACATAAGTTCATAGGAAAATAGAGCGGAATTTAAAACTTTTCTTTACAATCGAAGTCTTATATAAAATAATAGAATCTATACATTCTGTCTCAAAACCATATAATTACTTGGAATAAAACTCTTGAATACAATCTTAGGTACTTAGCCCTTACATTAGTCTAAAGCATAAAGTAAAGACATAAAGGACATATGGTTAAGCCCTCAAATACAATGAGGACTCACACTCTTCATCTTCTTGGTCTCCTATGAACCTAGCCACGAGGATGGAATCCAATATCTCCAAAGCCTACACTTATAGAAAATGTAGAAAGAAGGGGTTAGCACAAAATGTACCAAGTACGGAAGCCATGCAATAAAACCATTAAAACATGCATAAAAGGAACATTTCATTTGAAACCATGCTATATGTCATTTTGAACATCATCCTTGAAATAGTTGGAGAACGCAACTCATAAATCAACTCACATACAATTCATCATAGCATAAGAGATATCAGCATAAATACAAGCATAGTCTCCAACATAAACATAATACATATCCCAATCTTCACAAGACATAATTCATACACTTAGTCAATTACCAAGATCATCTCATCATAATAGAACTACCACATCAAAAACCCTAAGCTATACTTGTGCAATGCAAATATAGGATCCCATAATCCTACCTAAACTAAGTATCACATTTAGGCCACCAAGAACATACATATCTTACTTTACCTTATTCATAGCCAACATATATAAGTAAAAAGACATTCATGTCCATACCTTGTAACTAGTGAAGTCAACCTTAACATCCATACCTACCTTTCATACATAATTCATAAGTCATCATAACATAAGAGAACCTCACCATAACCCCTCTATAAGTCTACATGTGCAATGTATAAGTGAAGTCTGATACCCCCACTCACACTAAGTTAACCTATTAGAAGTCATAAGCATAGTCCATATTCATATTCATAATTCATACAAAGTATACATTCAACTCATAATCATCATATCATAAAAGAGACATATCATGCCCACTCTCAAAGCCTACTTGTGCAATGTACGAATGAAGTCCCATACCCCCATTCATACTAAGTAGAACCTCTTGAGGAAACATAGAACATGTTTATGTTCTTATCATAATTCATATTATTAATATTTAGAGAAATTTAGCCTTAACCGACATAGACCATGTGAGCTACATGGAATCCGGTGTTCTACCCCCACACCGAAAAAAGGTTTCCTACTTGCCTAAGCTAGAACATACATAATAGCTTAAAGGTGGATCCACTAGCTATATACCTATGTGGACACATAGTTAAGGGATAAGGAGATTGTTACTAGAAACCCGAACTTTCTAACGTAAAAACTTTCCATCTCATGAGATAACATGTTTTGGGAACCAGGACTAACTAGCGTAAAAGGAACCCATTGGGAAGCCGAACTTTCTAGCGTAAAAGCTTCCATCTCATTTTCATATACGCTCAGTGCTAAGCATAATTCCCTTTAAAAGTCATATTAAGACTTTACATAAGTTCATGGTCATAAGAGAATGCACTAAGCACTCAAACCATCATTTCATAATAGCTCATAGATCCATTAAATGAGAATGTCCTTTCATTTTAGAATCATCAACATATGAGTAAACCTTTCACATCATATTCATAGTGTGTTCATGAGGATGGCCTTTGATTTAAGACAACAATACTATCATATTCATAACATATCATACATTGTCGTATCATATAGTATATAGCCATATGTAGGGGTAGGAAAAAAGGATCTTGCATCAATACCACAATATACACAATAACTAACACCTCCACCTTTCATGTGGATCATCATGGTCATGTACATTTCATGCATAAACTCATATACTCATATTAGAGGTCATGTAGATGAAGTCCATTCACAATAATGTCATATAAAATTTAACATACATAATGGCTTCCTTCTATAAGAATTATCCTTATTAACTTATTCCTATTAGCTTTTACTCTTTAAACCTTAGGAGTCATCACCATACTTCAAGCCTTACTCGCAAGCAATGCCTCACATGATCATCAGACATACCTAATTCTTAAGGTAACCTAACCACATGCCTCACTCTTGATCAATTATGGTCATATAGGAACATATAAGCTCAATCTCAACACTACACAACCATGATCCATCATATAAGTCATAATCTAGTCAATTCATGTTTAGAAGATTTACCCTAAATCAATTCAAGTCTAGGTGACCTAATATAAGGCATCACATGAAGAAGTTCATCTTTCTTGGAGGATCACCCTTAAACCCTCAATTTGCCTCTTTGATGGCATAGCCCTAATTACATCAATTCACATTTGAAATATTAGGTTAATCAAATATACATGTAGAATAATACTTAGATCATGTAATTGCATCATAATCAACTTATATTCAATCAATTGAATCAACTTCTAACAACATGCATAATGTAGAGAAAAGCCATAGCTATGGTGGGGGAAACTCATGGATCTTTGGAATTCAAGTTAAATGCATCTAAAATCAGTAGTATGATCAATAACAAACATAATTCAACCTTTGATAAAAACTTTTAAAGGAATCCATGGGGTTGAGTTGAAACCCTAGCTAATTGAGTTTTCTAGAATTGAGTTAAAAGCTTTTGAAAGGGCTCCTTGGGTGATATCTTCCCAAGGATGAAGAACTCCCATACCTTAGGTGTAGAATCCTATCAAATTCGTATTGAAAAGCTTCTTCCTTCAAGCTTTCCTTGATATCTTTCTTTGTTCTTCAATGGAGGTTTCTAGAGAGAAGATATTTGGAGAGGAGGGTAGTTGGGTTTTGATTTGGGGTTTTGGGTTATAATGGAATAATGAAGTGTTTTAAGACTTAGAAATATTTCTATATATGATATAAACCAATTGAAAATGACCCCACAAAATAATTAATTAAAAGGAAATTATCCAAATACCCTTAATTTGGGCATCCCCCGCCTGGGACCACACCCCTCTAGACAGTCCGTCAAGTGGACCACGGCCCTTGGTGGTGCCCGTGGTCCCTTGACCAGTGGCCTTCCCAACTTTATAACCCCCCCCCCACCATGTCCTAAGGCATCTTCACGAGCACTTCTAGGGACCGTGGTCAAGACCACTAGTCATGAAGTGGCTCGTGGACTTGGGACAGTAGCTTGGCTTCAAGGCCTTGCCTCCCATGAGACTAAGGGGACTTCACAGCCCATGGTCAAGACCACTGGTGGTGAAGGTTTTCATTAACAAGGGCTCCTACTTGGCTCTAAAGGTTTTTGCTTCCCTTCCTCCTAAGGCATCTTCACGAACCTTCCCATGATCCGTGGTCAAGACCACGTGTCGTGAAGTGGCTCGTGGAGGTAAGACAGATTGAGGAAGTCTTTAGGGAGCTACTGCCTTGGTCTCACGACCCACACCACGATCCGTGGTCCACTCCACAAGCCGTGGTAGTGGTCGTGGGCTTGAGGCAGTGTGCTTCCAAATCTTGGGCAGCCTTGGCCTTGGCTTAGGCCTTGCTCCCTTGGCCTTGGCTCTTGACCTTGCTACCCTCAACAAAACCTTAGGTAGTCTTCTAAACTATGGGGTCTAACACGTACCTTGACGTTCAACCACTAAACCCCTCATTCTAAGAACGAAAAGTCTCATCTACAACCCTATTCCTCACACATCAAACCTTAGAACCCTAGCTTATGGCTCTAGTTTAGTCTACTAATTTCCGGGGCGTTACAAAGAGAATCCAAACAAGCTTCTCTTAGTGGCCCAGATGTTGATGCTCCAAGGAAGAATCGTTTCTATGTGCTTCAAGCTAACAAGGACAAAGGAGATCTTCCGGATGAAGGCACCGATATATGATAGTTCCTCATGGTTGTGAATGTCTTGTTAAGGTCCCTATGTTGTTTTCATGTTTGCCTTAGAATGGGTTTACTCTTAAGAGGGAGATGGTATGTTGAATAGCATGATTGTTGAGAGTTTCGATATCCTTATCACTTCCTTCTATTCCTATTCAAGCTTGAGACCAAGAGTTTCTTGTAGCTTGTTTCATGTTTTTGGAGTCACGTGTGATTATGTGTTTCCATGATCTCCTTATGTTATGCATTTTTTGATGAAATTTATGTTTAAATGTGAAAAAGAGTTTTTATGATTTATGTTCCTAATGTTGATGTGCATCTATAATGAGTTGCGTAAATGCTTCATGAGTTGACTTGTTGAACATGCTTAATTGTGCTTTTAAGAGTAATTTCATAATGTGCTTAATGATGTTATGATGAACATGATGTGAGATGGAGAAGGAAATTCCTCCAATGAAATGAGAAATTTTGAAGTTTTCATGCATAGCGAGTTTGTAGATGTAGTTCCTACTTTCTTGTGTTGCTGGAGTATGTTTGAGATGGAGTTGATAATTCCTCCTATGATTATGCATTATATTGATGTGTCATGCTTGTTGGGCTACTAGTCTTGAGTCGTTATTTTCCCTAAAGTATTTAAAGTGTCATTCGAGGACGAATGTTCCTAAGGGGGAGATAATGTAACACCTCGGAAAATGATAGGTTGAACTAGAGTCTAAACGTGAGGGCTAACGCCAAGGGTCAAGGGCAAGGGCTAAGGGTTTTGGGTGAAGGCCATGGTTAGGGGGCCAAGGCTGCCTAAAACTAGGCCTAGCTACTGCCTACCATGACCACTAGGGTCTTCACGACCCGTGGTGGCCACCACGAGTTGTGGTTCCACCCGTGGTTGGCAAGGCAGTGTGCCCTAGAAAGGTGCCAAGACAAGGCTCCCCCTCACAAGCCACTTCAAGGCTCGTGGTCATGACCACGGGCCATGGGAAGGCTCGTGGGGTTGCCTTAAGATTGTGGGAGTTATGTCAAGATGAGGGAGCTACTGGTCAAGGGACCACGGGAACCACCACGGGTCGTGGTTTCCTTGACGAGGCGTTAGGGTGGTCGTGAAGCCACTTAGGCGCATGAAAGGTAAGGCTTCAAAGCCTTGGCATTGCCTCAATACCACGACTCGTCGTCTTGACCACAGATCGTGGGAAGTCTCATGGTCATGCCTTGGCCTCATGGGAGGCACGGAAAGTTGAGAAGGATACTGCCCAAGGGACAACATGCACCACCACGAGCCGTGGTCCCCTTCACGAGCCGTCAAAGTGGGCGTGGTCCATGACGGGGGCTGCTCAAATTGAGGCGTTAAGAGGTAATTTCCTTTTAATTAATTATTGTTGGGGTCGTTTTTAATTGTTTTATATCACACACACACACACACACACACACACATATATATATATATATATAGTTTTAAGTCTTAAAACACTTCATTTACTCCTTTATTCTCCAAAACCCAGATCAAATCAAAAGTTCTTCTCCCTCCCAAAATTTCTCTCTCTAAAACTCAAGGAAGAAGAAAGGAGCCATTGAAGCTAGGGTTTGTGGATTCAAGGTGTTTCTTCCTCAAATTTCTTGGGGATTCTTACTAAAGGTATGGTAGTCTTCATCCTTCACCTAGTTTCTTTTAAGGAGCCAATTTCAAATATGATTTTCAAGTTCCAAATTTCCCCAAATAGTAGGGCTTTCAATCTAAGCATGGGTTCAATTCCCAAACGTTTTTAAGGGTTCATATTTGATTATTTTAATGATTTTCCCCCAAAACCCTATGTCGTGATTAGTGATTGGGAATTGATTGATCATGGAAGTACGTTAAATTGTTTATGGTTATATTGATTTAGATTGTTGAAATTATGTTAGTTCTCATGCTTAATTGTAGCATTTCAAGGTGTGTGGGTGAATGTGATCCATGGCCTTGAAATGAAGGTTATATAATTATGATGTGAAGGATATGCATGGGAATTCTATGATAGTATGGTGATCATGTTTAGAATGTAAATGTGCTATTATTGAAAGGTCATTCTCGATTATGCACTCATGAATGTTGATGATAGAATGTGAAGGGTTCTTTAATGTAATGTAAATCTTGAATTGGTATGCATCCTTTTCTTGTATAAATGAAAGTATGGTTGATTGTTGAATATTGGATCGGTAGGCTAATGGCACCCTTCTAGACATGTTAATAATGAACCTTGGGATCGGTAGGATTATCGAACCCTTCCATAAATGATGTTAATGAACTTTGGGATCGGTAGGCTTATGGCACCCTTCCATGAATGTTAATGATGAACCTTGAATCGGTAGGCCTATGGTACCCTTTCACGAGGATTAAAATGAGCTTTCCTAACTAATGAACCTTGAATCGGTAAGCTTATGGCACCCTTTCATGTGTTAATCAATGTACTTTGCGTTGGTAGGCCAATGGTACCCTCTCATGTGTAATAATGTTAAAGTAATGAAATACTCTATAGGAATGGAGGCTAAGCACCGAGTGGATTTGGTTAGATGGAAACTTTCCCAATGTTTAGGCCGAGTTTCAATGATCATTTTCCTTATTCCATAACTATGTGCCCGCATAGGTCTAGCTAGTGGATACACCTAAGCTATATAGTACCGGTCCTACCTTAGGCAAGTAGACCACCTCTTTACGGTGTAGGGCTTTATGACACAAGATTCCATGGTTAGCTCTCATGGTCTATGTCGGTTAATGCTTATTCCCATCATGTGAGATACGTACCTTAGTTACTTGAGAGGTTCTATGAAGTGTGGGTGGTATTATGGGATGCCATCCATGCATTGCACGAGTAGGCTATGAGAGGCTATGGTGTGATTCTCTAATCTCTTATGTTAATGAAAGAATGTGCTCAAAAGGAAGCTAATGAAGAATGATGACTTAAATGCTTAAATGATTATGATGCATACTTTACTTGGATTGTATTATGAGTTACTTCCTTGTCATGTCTTATAAAATGTTTATGTGTCTTATGTGTGAGTATTGTGTAAAGATGGAAAGGATGAATGGTAAGTTAACTTTTGGTGGCCTTGATGTGGTACTTAGTGTGGATAGTGGTATGGGACGCTATTCATACAATGCACAAAGTATGGCTTGGGGTTTCTTAAGGTGAAAGCTTAATGTGATAAAATGACTTATATGTTGGTTGTGATTGTATCTTATGCCTATTTTACCTATGTTCATGAAGTTTTCTCAAATTGGCATATATCATGCCTTTCAAATAAAATGTTTGTTTTAAGCATGATTGTTGCATGGCTATCATACTTAGTACTTAATTGTGCTAACCCATATTTCTCTTATTTTACTACAAGTGTAGGTTCCGGCAAGTTAGTTGCTATCCGTCTAGTTCAAGTGCTTGGATTGAGTTATTCCAAGGCTATTGGTATGTCCTCATACATTCGAGGACACATGCTTCATTGATGTTCATTTCTTTCATATAATAGACATTTGATATACTTTCGATTGTAAAGGGCCGTGACCCTACTTTTGTTTCAAGATATTGTTTTAGATGGCCATGTGAGACAATAGACTTCCGCTGTTTTAAAGGTTTTTCGATTGTATGGATTTAAAGAAAAGTTTTAAATTCTGCACTATTTCGAATATCTTATGCAATGACATGTTATGAAGCTTGTATGAGACTTTTTCGAGTCTTGTACATCGTGTCGCATCTAGGGGCTAGCCTTGGGTCATGACATATAAAATATCTGCTTTTCATATACCGATTAGAACACTTTATCAAGTGATTCCTATTCTACCACAGGTCACATTTTTGCTTTGGGTGTTGGTGCTATTTGGTTGAAATAAAATAAAAAGTGAACTATAATTGCTAACTCTACCATGGATGCTCTACTATTGCTTTAGCTTTAGCTAGAAAGGAAGCAAATTGGTTGAGGGATTTGTTATTTCAAATACATTATTTTGTAAAACCAAATTCTCTTTTTTTAATTCATTGTGACAACATCGCTATAATTGGTAGAGTTCAAAATCGTTATTACAATAGTAAAAATCTAGACATATAAGGAGGAAAATAGAGTAATGTGATATCATATTTGACAAGTGGTACCATTGATATTGATTTTGTCAAATCTTGTGATAATTTTGCAGATCATTTTACTAAGGCCTTAATAAGAGAAAAGGTCTAGAGCACATCGAAAGGGATGGGACTGAAGCCAGTAAATTTATGATTCATATATGAGGAACCCAACCTGGGGACTAGAGATCCTATAATCAGGTTCAACAAAAAAAAATGATGACTTATTGTGAAGTGCAATATTTTATTTCCTTTCCTATGATATGAGTGCATTGTTTCCTGAGTGAATTGTGGAGGTTGATTTAGCAAAAACTCTTAATGAAAATTCGTAGCTTGTATGGATGGAGTGTTAAGCTTACAAGAGAATTGTCAATAATATAACCTACGTAAGTATGGAAGTAGGCTACCTCCTATTAGAATTGGGCTTATTCTCAAAACCACACGTGAAACCGGGATAACACAGGATAGTAATGTGATGACTAGTAAAGCTCATGTCAACACCATGATTATTGTGTGTGAGAAGTAATATTCGGAGTCCACTATAACTCAAGAGCAAAAATCATTATTATACCATGTAGAGATTCAATGCATAACACACCTTCATTATGCATAATAGTCTTCCTTAAGTAGATATACTCTCTTGTATTAATATTAAATATGAGAGGGAGATTGTTAATGTGTCATTTTTAATATTAATATTTAATATTGTTAATTTTCTTTATTATGGGGTACAAAGATGCTACTCTTTGATGTTGCTCTTTCTTCTGTTGGTGGGCATTCATTTGGCCTTACTCCTATTTGTTGCTTCAAGGAGAATTGTTGTGTGTTGAGGTGCTACATTTGCTTTCTTTCCGTTGAGGACTTTAGAGAATTTCATTTTTCTCTTAACTGCTGCATTACTTTGTAGATGTTAGTGGCCAATGACTTATGCCCTTCATATATCTTTTTATCCCCACAACTTCTTGATATATTGGTGAATCGAATGATGCTGCAGATGAGACATCTCTGAAGCCTGAACTCAACTAGATCGAGGATGTCACGACCCAGACCATCGTGATTGGCACCCACACTAACTCTCCACCACTACTACAACCCAAACTGAGCAACTAAAGCAATAATTAAGGCATTTAAGTCAACACTAAGGAAATAAATAGGGAGTTCCCATAAACTCCAAACAAATTCTAACAAGAACTAAACAAATGCGGAAGAAATAACCTAGAACCGGAAAGTCAATGTAACAAAACATCTAACAATGAACCATGTGTAAACAAGAAGGGATACAACCCCAAACTAATGAAATATCAACTAACTAGAACAAATGTCTAAGTCTGGATATGGTGGATATAGACGAAAGAAATTCCCGTGGTAGCCCGGAAGAATTGGCTCACCCTTGAATTTGAAGCGACGATCACTGATCTCCTAAACGAGGTATGTCAATAGCCGCTTAAAGATGTCCTATACTCAACAAAAAATAAGAGCGTGCAGAATCAATACAAAACCACAGTGTACTGGTAGGATCATGCGGCTATCCCACTAGTGCAACATAAACAAGTCAAGACAACAATATAATTACATGCATATATATATATATATATATATATATATATATATATATATATATATATAT
>JAJOOR010042428.1:0-12970 GCA_036250505.1 Solanum acaule
GGGTTTAATCGATAGTTGTGTATTAATCTGTGAATAGTAGTTGCAAATGCAATTCTAACTTAGAGTTCTAGGCTTGCTTGAGAAAGATGTTTTAGAACCAAGGTTTCCAATTAATGATTGTAGTTATTGGGTTGATGTGGGTTCAGCTCGAGAGAGCAAATCCTAAACTCGATTCTACCTATCTAACTCGAGAGAGTAGATAAATTAAGCTTTTTGACTATTTATATTGTTAGCTTGTCGAGGTTCGAGAGAACTCGCTTGAATTGAAATAGTTGTTCAAGAAAACGCTACTACATCTATAGTCTAACCTACCTAATAAGATTTAGTAATTGTTAGTAAATTTCAATTACCCATATAGCGAAATTAGCCTATAATAGATCACATCCCTAAAATTCCTCTGTACATTGTTGATTCCCCTATTTTCATCTTTGTCTTAGTTGCTAATTGACAAACCAATTCCCCCCATCTGGCATTCGTTGTCAACCCCTTTGATTTACTTAAATGTTTTAGATAATTTTTACTCCTACCACCGACTAGATTACATTTATAACTTCATAACTGAATTCGAATTTGTACCGCTCCCAGTGGGTTGACCCCAACTCTTCGTTGAGTTTTATACAAGATTATGACTGCCTACACCTAGTATTGGATGAGGTGTAGTTGAGCGTTCATCACTCCTCAATTTGCAAGAGATCTTGTTCGTTCTTCCATTTGTCCTTTTTTTCCCTTCTTGAACTCTCTACTAAAACCCTAAGCGTAATTTAGGACTTGTAAAACTGACCCAATTCAGATATGACCCCAAAATATTACTAAAGTCTTTTAAATCTGATGGGGTAAGGAAAAGACCAAAATACCCTCACTAATTTGGGTAACTTTCCTTAATTGGACAGGCTAACTTTAAACGGGCATATCTCCCTCATCCGAACTCGAAACTTAGCAAACTCGGTGGCGTTGGAAAGAGGATTCCAAGAACTTTTATTCAATATCTTATCGCCACCTAAATCTTCCACTGAAAGTAATGACCGTTTGAAGTTGACCCAAAAAGTCACAACTTAAGCATAACTTTAAAAATTCTCAATTTAGCACTTTCTAGATTTAGCTCTTTCTAAGGTGGGATGTTACAATTTCATAATGTATCGTATCATATTCAAATATCTTATGGTTAGATAAATAAGATACAAATTTCATTGTATTGTTTTGAAAATTTATAATGAAATATAAAGTGTAGGAGAATATTCTAAAGCAGTTTATATATTTTCAATTGCATTAAGATTTAGGATTTTCGATACTGTTATGATGTTATTTCACTTGTCATAAGTTACGAGTATATTTTACAAGTTCAAAAATGCTCTAGAACACGCACAAATAACATTAAATTTTAAATTGACGCACTTAAATTATTTTGTACATGAATATGAGTTAGATAATAAATATTTTCATATTTTCAAAGCTAAAAGTGGAAGGTCTTTTATTAAGCATGACTGTTTTAGGAAATATACATAATTGAACAAGAGCAAATTTAGAAAATATATAAATACAATAAAAATATTTATCTCAAAAATTATAATCAATTTAAGTATTAATTTACTAAAACATACGTCACAAAAGAATGACACAATAAAAACTTCTTTAATAATTCAATAACATAAATCTAATTAGGAAAATATGTAATTTGTAATTACTATTTTTACGGATTCACACTGATACAATTAAACTGAAAAAGAAATTTAATGAATATTATGATTTTGGTTCAAATCCTACCTAATAAGGAATCATCATAAATATTTTTACTTTTTTGTTATTTGAGTTCATTTTTATCAAATAATATGATGATTTTCTCTCTATAAATACTTGGTCAAAACAGAAACCCAACATCACATTTTTCTTATATTCTCAATTCAGAAATTTAGCCATAAGAAGACGTAATAGCCGCAGTAGAATTGTAATTGCGAGGATGAAAAATTCAAGAAATAAACAAGTAACATTATCAAAATGACGTATTGGCCTACTTAAAAAGGCAAGTGAGCTATGTACTTTATGTGGTGCTTATGTTGTTGTTGTGATTTTTTCTTCTTCTAGCAACAAAGTATATTCATGTGGATATCCTTCCATCGAGTTAATTGTGGATAAGTTTCTTGGAGAGAATCCTCAACCTGACTCTGATGCTCCTAACCCCACCGTTGTAGCTCATCAAAATCTCAATGTTGATGAGATCAATAATGAACTAAACAAGTAGGAGAATTCACTCGAACGACAAAAAAAACATGGAGAAGTTGTCCAATCATTAAGGAACGAACTTGCATATGAACAACTCAACTTTTCCAACCTTAAAATGTTGAGTAAGATCTTGGTAGCTACAGATGAAGAAATTGAAAGAGTAGCGGGCCAACTTATGGAGTGTAATATTTAATTTCCATATCAAACTATTAGAACTGCCCTTGATCCTTTAAGAGTTGAGGAAAATAGTTCGTCCGATTTCAATGAAGGACCATCTAGATCCCATGAATAGATTCTTTTTAGCTTCATTTAAAATTCAGTGACTTGATTGTATACTTATAGAGTTAAGTTTGCCATATCTATGATTATGTTTGTTATATTTATGATTTCAATTTTGACCTTTGAATATGTCTATCATGGAATGGGATGGACTTTTATTTAGTACTTTTTCATTTTAATTTCTTCGTCTAACCTTTTTAGGTCAGTTTAAACGAATAATGTCTTTGTTTCCTTTTTGTCCGCTCTTAGTTTATACTTTCCATATTTCGTGTTTAAAACCACAAGAATAAAGAGCATTTTGTTAAATTTCACATATCATTAATTTATGACCACAAGATTTAAAATTTATTTTTTATTTTCTCAATTGTCATTCCAAGTCAAAATCAGATAAATAAATTGAAATGAAAAGAGTATGTAGTAATTTGTCATTTGAAATTGATGTATAGGTGTTGAAAGAAAAAGTAGTTGGCACGATCCAGACTGTCGTGATTGGCACCCATACTAACCCTCTGGTGGGAGAACCACTACTATAACCCAACTACACAACTTAACGAAAATATAGTCATTTAAAGATATGGAAGTAGGTTTAAATGAAGAAATAAAGTAGAGTTCCCATAAACTCCGAAAGTCTAATAAATCATTACTAAGACATTGCGAAAAACACCCCTAAAATCTGAAAGTCAATGTACCAAAACATCTAAAGTTCAAAAAGTCTAAGGAAAAATGGGTACAACCCAAACTAAGCATATGAGTAAGTCTAACTAGAAAGTCTGTGTCTGAAAAGAGTGGACTAAAAAAAAATGAGAACTCATGGCAGCCAGGAAGAATTGGCTCACCCTAGAATTCGGATTTCGATCATTGATCTCCTAAATAAGGTCTTTTAGTAGCCGCCTGAAGATGCCCTATACTCAACAAAGAAAGAGCAAGTGCAGTATCAATACACAACCACTGTGTACTGGTAGGATCACATGGCTACTTCCGTAAGCACAATATACAACAATCAATCACAACATAGAAAACACACATATATAGAATACGGTTCAGTTATCATTTCAAGAGCAATGTACAAATCCACATTCTCAATAAAAAGTAAATATGAAAATTGAATGGTCCTCTCATGGTACTCATACCCAAATTGTTAGTGTACCGGAACATGACACCTGATGTAATGACCCGAACCTGAAAGGTCATTTTTTTTTTAAATTTTGAATAGTCATTTAACTATAGTTAATTAATTTGCGGGTAATTTAATTATTTTTAATAATAATGGGTGGTCAAATCTGAAATATTATAATAGGTTAGTAGGGATTATTACTTTTAATACATAATTAATTTAGAAAAGAAAATAAAGAGAAGGAAGAAACTTACCTGCGTATAGCGGCGGCTGGCGTGGAGACGATCCACTTCACGATCAAGTAACACAATAAAAATTCCTTATTTTTGCAATTGGAACATGAATTGATAGTTGTTTATTATTATTATTTTAATAATGAGAGGAAACATTAAAGGGGAAAACTAATTTCGCACTTAAGTAAATTATTATATATATATATATTCGTAAGTTGCGGTGATTTAGAATTGGAGAATTGGACTTCGTGCCATCATGTTAGAATTACATCCAGATGATGGCTATGTAAACATAGCAATTAATGAATGCCTTCATTTTGATTGTGCATACAGTGTTTGTCCGTAATAAAAGTGATCAAGGTTTTAGTCTGAGTTTCACGATTTTCTTATAATTATAAGGTTATAATTCAATTTTTGATATATTGGTATATAGAATTAAATATTAGATATATTGTTTGAGATGAATATTGTCAAATTTATGATATTTAGAGGAAATTATACTTAACCCTAGGCTTAAAATTTAGGAGGATGATATGCAGCGTATGGGTTGACATCAAGAATTAGTAACTGGATTATAGTAATATCGGTGTTGTTAAATTAGATTGCATTAGAAATCTTACCGCAATTATTTTTGTGAATAGATTGCATTAATTTGGAAGTTCAACGAAAAGGAAGACTCAAGTCCCGGAGTGATTGTTCGGTCATTTGAGGCAAGTGGATTTCTAAACCCTTGTTAAGTGTATGGAATTCGTGGATTTCCCTGTAATATGTGTTTGGGGGTAATGAGACTTGGTGATGGGTTGAGTTGTCCACATTGATTAATTCTAATAATGACTAAGGGGTAATAAAAGGCAATGTGATTAATTGTTTGTGATGTGTTGAGAATGGTTTGAAAGGTTTGTTGATTCATTGTTGATGTTGTGTCATGATTGTGTTGTTGTGAATTGTGCATTGTTATGAATATGGTCATCTCCTCATTATTTGTGTGAACATGTCATCTGCATTGTTCTGAGACATGATTGTGACAAGTGTTATGTGAATTGAGAAATAATAAGAAATTAAAGAGAATGTACCATTTCGAGGGACATATCGCACGCCGCGATGGATACTATATTTCGAGGGATGTGTCGTGCACCGCGACGGGTAATATATTTCAAGAGACGTATCGCGCGCCGCAATAGTTACTATTATTGAGGGTCGTATCGCGCATCGCGATAGAACATGTACAGATATGTCCCCCATGGGTGTCGGACTGAGAGACAACAGGTGCGTATCATTAGGTCAGACATGCATCACTATACTTGACATTGCATTGCACTTCTTTATTATTGGTGAACTTGATCTTATGTGTTGTTGATCTTGTGAGTGTCTTTTTGTTGAAATTTTGACTAAGCTTGTTGTTTAAGATATGCAATTGTTAGTGTTGTTATTGTTGAGGATATGAAATTGTCAGCGTGTTGTGTTGAGCTATGTGCTTTGTAAACTGTGAACTGTTATGTTGGGCTGGTTTTAAGCAGGTTGTAGTTGTGGAGGTTGTAATGGATGAATATTGAGCTTGTTGTTGAGAATATATGATTGTTAGAATGTTGTTGTTGAGATATGTGCTTGTAAATTGTAAATTGTTCGGTTGGGCTGGTTTTATATAGATTGTAGTTGTGAAGGTTCGGTTGGGGTGTAAGGAGTACTCGTATTCTATCCCCTTAGCTCATGTTTAGAGGTTTACTTGTTGAGTATCATGTGGTTTGGTACTCACCCCTTGCTTCTACAATTCTTTTTTGTAGGTTATTAGTCCGGACCTTTGTGATACTTTCCATTCTCTTATTTTTCGAGGCTTCTTGGAGATTTGTGAGGTAGTTATTTGTCATCTCAGTGGACTTTCTTACTCTTATTTATGATCTTGTTTTATTCTAAAAGCAAGGTCATTTGAGACTTGTATTTTTCTTCTGAATCAATTGTAATACTTTAGAGCCTTGTACACTTGACAACCAGATTTTAGGGTTATTTTTGAGTTGATTATATGATTTTTGCATTTTATTGTAATGGTTGTGTTTTAGACTGACTTGTCTTGGTGGGATAAGACGAGTGCCATCACATCCTTTTTTAGGTCGTGACAAAATGGTATCAGAGCCCCAGGTTCATAGGTCTCATGTGTGTAAAAGTTGAGTCTAAGTAGAGTCTCAAGGATCGGTACGGAGATGTCTATACTTATCTTCGAGAGGCTATAGTGACTTTTAGGAAAAATCTTCACTTCTTGGATCTCTATTGTGCGTACTTGTTCTGGTTTTGACTCTTATCACTTCTCTCCATTAACTCTCACTTATAGTGATGACTCGTGCGAAGTTCCTCATGTGGGTAGTTGGGGTGTTGTGTATGGCTTGGAGTCTAGATCTGGTTTGGAAGTGATAGGCTTATTGAAAGGAGGCTTTCTCAGACTGAGAATGTTCAGCAATTTGGAGGGGGTTGAGTAAGGTTAGTTACCCTAGTAAAGAGAATAGTACTTGCGTGGTATAGACGATATTTATAGTGGTTTAACAATTGGAAGTGAAATGATTAAAATGATGGCTAGATAATGGACATGTAACTTTGGAAACTACAATTAGTAAAGTTGTCATAACACGTATGAGTTACTTAGGGAATGATGAGAATGATGTTACGTCAGTTGAGGTTAGAATTTATTTTGTGGTTTCATAGATTGAGTGTATACCAAAGAAGGTCATGATACGACTATGGAATGTGTTACTCTTGTTATGGACCTGATCTATGAAGGAATGCATATCGCTTTAGATGAGAGACTGAATGAATTTGACAATGTTTTACAGTTATTCAATGGATGGAAATGTGTGGGCTATTTGGGTACAATCCTCTCGGTAGGTATGATGTGTTCTAGTGGTGGATCTAACAAACTTTCATGATATGATACTAATGGTATATAAAAATGGATACGTCGATTGTTAAGTGCAAATACTAACTACTAAAGGAGTTATCTATTGTATCACATGCTCATATAATAAGATTTGGTGTTGGATTCATATTTGAGAAATCAACTAGCTTGTAAGTAGAGATGGATGGGTTAAGCATTATTTATAAGGACGTTTTTAGTGGTGGATCTTTGGTATGATATTGATGTGTTTAGGTTGTGAAATGTATCTTGAGGATTTTAAATGGGTGTTGATTTCACTGTAAGCTCCATGGAAGTTAATCGACATTAGAATGACAAGCTTATAGGTAACAGAAGTCTCAACGAGTATACTTGTGTGAACGTAATTGAGAATTTTAGTAAAAAAAAAAAAATTGCGTATAAAATTGCGTTAGTCTTTTGAATTGGATTGGTATCGTTGGTTTTGAGATGTCATGTCGATGACATAGTTGACTTTGTGGTGATGTCAAGGGCTAACTGATCATAATGGTAATAAGAGTTCATGATGGTTTATACAAAGATGCAACTATATAATAAGGATTGTTTGTTAAACGAATTTTGTATGGTAATGACAACTTGCAAGTATTTAAGGTTGTGGTTGGATACCAATTGGTGAGTAGGTTGATTGCAAGGAAAGTTATAGGAGGTGTTGAAACACCGCTCGAATATAATTTAAAGGAGCAAGATTCATAATGAAAGAAAAAATAATAAATTAGTGGGATATAGTGTAGCCTTCGGAAGGAGGTGAGAGTAAGAATATTTTCTCCGATTGCAAGGGCTAAGGAGGTATCTTCAGAGAAGTTGAGAATTGGGTTCAGAGATACGTGATTTGACCCATTTTGCTATGGTTATTGTAATATTTAGTGTCACACGATCATCAGATTGGTTAAAAACTATTGGATAAAACTTGAGAAAGGAGTGTGCGGATGTTCAGCTCGAGTATGATGATTAGTTCTTTTGTGGTTTTGAGTTTGATAATGAGTATGGTAGGATTTTTAGCAAAAGATATGATAAGGTCGATGGAGAGGCGATCAATGATAAGCTAAGATACGTGAATTTATACAAATCTTCAAGGTATGAGCTAATGTTGATAGATAAAGGGGTTGGGTTACACAGTTGGATTCAAAATTCAAGTTTTTCATGATGAGTTTAGGTTTGTGGTAGTGTGTTTTGTCAAGGTATGGATTGGTTAGGTAATAATTGATTGATCGTATTGAATATGGAGCATTTGGAAGGACTTAAAATTTGAGTAGTAACTTTCGTTACTTTTGATTGTTATACCTAAGGGGGGTTTCACATAATGTTATGGTTTAGAGGATAAGGTAAATATGTCATGGGTTGTTGGCCAAAGAATAAGACTGGTAAGTGAGTTAACAAAAAGAACAAAATTTTGGTGTATTGAAGATTTCAAGGTATTTGAAATTTCCATCATGAAAAGAATTTAAGAAAGCTGAAGGAATAAGTCATCTCATATAGATTCTTGGTTCGAAGTTGAAGGAAATATAGATTTTCATATATAAGTTCTAATATGACTATGGATGTGAATTGGTTTGGTATAGACTTATTAAGGTTTTATCATCGACTTTTATAAAAATTGAATTTTGATTTGAGTTACAAGTAATGATGTGTGGAATATTCTATGTGGTTATGTCGAGTTAGATTGTTCAAAATACGATAGGTAACTTATGGATGTTAAACAGTGTGGACCTATAGTTCTACATGATTAATGAAGATTTTGAGGGGATTGAAACTACTTTGTTGATGGGACGATATAAACTGTTATGATGTGTTACATAGGGGTTTGATGGTGAGTAGAGGTTATGAGCTTATAATATACATAATTATTGGAGTGACCAAGGATGTCTTTGAGTTTTGGCATGAGGTACAAGATGGTATGAATGGTTGTTGAAAAATGGTATGTGAAAGTTCGTGTGAAGTTGACATTGGGTGTGATTCAATTATTTTATATCGATGGAAAGGTACTATCATATTTGAAACTAGTGCTCTCAATCTTGGGTGTGACTCATATCTGTCATGTAATGATTAAATGGAAAGAGAGGGATCCATAATTTGAAATTTTTAGAGGCGAGAATGTGTTTGCTAAGAAGACTTTGATACTCGTAATTTGAGAGTAAGGTAAATGGTTGGTGTTGTTATGATGTTTGTTGGTATTAAGAATGTTAGCTTCAATGGAGTACTGTGAGAAGTATGTGGGGTTTGATGAATCGAGTAATTGTAGTATTGTAACGGGGATCAGACTGGTTGTTTATGAGTGGCTAAAAATTGAGAGATGGAGTCAGATGAATGGAGTTTTATTTATATGGGCACTAAGGAGTATCTTATGTTATTTGACCTTACTTCCATATATTCTTATCTGACCACCTTCATCAAACTACACATTATTTGGAGTATGATTAGATGCTTATGCTAAGATTGTTTCCACATCTATGGGTGGATCCCTAGTGGTGGATCGGGTGTACCGATCCTGCAATGTCCTCTTGGTAGGACAGAATGCTTGGGCATACTTAATTATTTTAGAGATGACATATTTTGTGTTGTCTTGGAGCAGTTGAAGTATTTCAGTGGTTCTATTGTACCACCTTGCTTATGAGAATTTATAGAAGAGCTACCATAGGTATTTACAGTTGTTCGACGATTTTATTATTCCTCTAGTCGTTGAGATCACGTTCCAGCTGTGTGTGGTTGATGTGAGGATCATTGGGTCTAGTTCTGTTGTTCTTAAGGGTTTTCTACAATCATAGCTACTGATATAGCATTTTCGATAGTATTGTTAGAGGTTTTGTATACTTGGGTGTACCACTTGTTGGGTGGTTACTTGATCTTGTTCTTCTTTGGGTTAGATAAGTTTGATTCACTCTTGATATGTCTAAAGATCGTATATTTATAATTTAAGCTTGTGGAAAGATTATGTGGTGACAAGGAAATCTTGATAAGATCTATGATGGCTTGTGCAATATGAGTATGTGGTGGTTGGTTCAGGTTCACTTCTGGTTGTAGTGGGTATTGATTCAGAATGCTATCTTGGTTATGTGAGAAAAGATTCGTGATGATGATTGTGTTATGGTCTAGTGGATTTCAGTTTAGATTGAGTTAATGGGTTAGTCTGTGGCTTGATTATCACTCTTGATTTATAGATCTTCCAAAGTTGATTCGAATGTTCAGTTCTTAGTAATTGATCTTGATGGAATAATCTTAAGGAGGTGCTTACTTGGATAGATATACACCGACTGGTAGCTCATAACTTAAGCTTTTGGTAACGTGGCCATTCTTACTTCTTCTTCCTTATGTGTGAGAACGAACATGATTTTTTAGTGGTGGATAATGTAATGACCCGAACCCGAAAGGTCATTTTTTTGATAATTTTGAATAGTCATTTAACTATAGTTAATTAATTTACGGGTAATTTAATTATTTTTAATAATAATGGGTGGTCATATTTGAAATATTAAAATAGGTTCGTAGGGAATATTACTTTTAATACATAATTAATTTAGAAAAGAAAATAAAAAGAAGGAAGAAACTTACCTGCGTATAGCGGCGGCTAGTGTGGAGACGATCCACTTCACAATCCGGTAACACAATAAAAATTCCTTATTTTTGAAATTGGAACATGAATTGATAGTTGTTTATTATTATTATTTTAATAATGAAAGGAAACAGTAAAGAGGAAAACTAATTTCGCACTTAAGTAAATTATTATATATATATATTTGTAAGTTGTGGTGATTTAGAATTGGAGAATTGGACTTTGTGCCATCATCTTAGCATTACATCCAGATGACGGCTATGTAAACATAGCAATTAATGAAGGAGTTCATTTTGATTATGAATGCAGTGTTTGTCCGTTATAAAATTGATCAGGGTTTTAGTCTGAGTTTCACGATTTTCTTATATTTATAAGGTTATAATTCAATTTTTGATATATTGATATATATACTTAAATATTAGAAATATTGTTTGAGATTAATATTGTCAAATTTATGATATTTAGAGGAAATTATACTTAACCCTAGGCTTAAAATTTAGGAGGATGATATGTAGCATATGGGTTGACATCAAGAATTAGGAACTGCATTATAGTAATATGGGTGTCGTTAAATTAGAAATCTTACCGCAATTATTTTTGTGAATAGATTGCATTAATTTGGAAGTTCAACGAGAAGGGAAGACTCAAGCCCCGGAGTGATTGTTCGGTCATTTGAGGCAAGTGGATTTCTAAACCGTTGTTAAGTGTATGGAAATCGTGTGTTTCCTTGTAATATGTGTTTGGGGGTAATGAGACTTCGTGATGGGTTGACTTTTCCACATCGATTAATTCTAATGTTGAATAAGGGGTAATAAAAGGCAATGTGATTAATTTTTATTGATGTGTTGAGAATGGTTTGAAAGGTTTGTTTAATCATTGTTGATGTTATATCATGATTGTGTTGTTGTGAATTGTGCAATGTTATGAATATGGTCATCACCTCATTATTTGTGTGAACATGTCATCTACATTGTTCTGGGACAAGGTTGTGACAAGTGTTATGTGAATTGAGAAAGAATAAGAAATTAAAGAGGATGTACCATTTTGAGGGACGTATCGCGCGCCGCGATGGATACTATATTTCGAGGGACGTGTCACGCACCGCAACGGATACAATATTTCGAGGGACGTATCATATACAGCGATGGTTACTATTATCGAGGGTCGTATCGCGATGGATGCATGGACAGATATGTCCCCCATGGGTCTCGGACTGAGAGACAGTGGGTGTGTATCATTAGGTCAGACATGCATCACTATACTTGACATTGCATTGCACTTCTTTATTATTGGTGAACTTGATCTTGTGTGTTGCTGATCTTGTGAGTGTCTTTCCATGGAACTTTTGACTGAACTTCTTGTTGAAGATATGCAATTGTTAGTGTTGTTGTTGAGGATATGAAAATGTTGTTGTTGTTGAGGATATGAAATTGTTAGAGTCTTGTGTTGAGCTATGTGCTTTGTAAACTGTGAACTGTTATGTTAGGCTGGTTTTAAGCAGGTTGTAGTTGTGGAGATTGTAATTGATGAATATTGAGCTTGTTGTTAAGAATATATGATTGTTAGAATGTTGTTGTTGAGATATGTGCTTGTAAATTGTAAACTGTTAGGTTGGGCTGGTTTTATACAGATTGTAGTTGTGAAGGTTTGGTTGGGGTGTAAGGAGTACTCATATTCTATCCCCTTAGCTCGTGTTTAGAGGTTTACTTGCTGAGTACCATGTGGTTTGGTACTCACCCCTTGCTTCTACAAAAAAAAATTGTAGGTTACTAGTCCGGACATTTGTGATACTTTCCATTCTCTTATTTTCTGAGGCTTCTTGAAGATTTGTGAGGTAGCTGTTTGTTATCTCAGCGGACTTTCTTACTCCTATTTATAATCTTGTTCAATTCTAGAAACAAGGTCATTTGAGACTTGTATTTTTCTTTTGAATCAATTGTAATACTTTAGAGGCTTGTACACGTGACAACCAGATTTTGGAGGTATTTTTGAGTTGATTATAAAATTTCTGCATTTTATTATAATGGTTGAGTTTTAGGCTGACTTGTCTTGGTGGGATAAGACGAGTGTCATCACATCCATTTTTGGGTCATGACCCTTGATCCCAATTAGTGTGCCAGACGTGACATCCGATCCCATATATGCGCCGAAACGTGGCACTCGATCCAAGTAAGTGTGTCGGAAGGTGACACCCGATCCAATATATGTGTCGGAACGTGATACTGGATCCAGTCAGCACAACCACAACCACAATCACAATCACAATTACACCCATAAAGAAAACTGCTCATAGTCATACAATTAAGCAATGGTTTCATGGCATGTAATTAGTCATATACATATACTCATTTGCATTATGTTCGATTTACATTCCTTGTTCTTATACATGCATGCATACAACGAAGAAATTAACCAACATATGTCACACAAGCAGGAAGTCAAACCATCACCTACCTCAAAACCACGCTTGAATCCTCCTAAGACACTTGAGCCTTCCCTTTCCGGATTATTTCCTCTTGTTCTAGGTCTATAAACAATTAAAATAACGCAAGGATCAATAATTAAGGTCTAATTTATCCGGATTATACCAAACCTAATAACCCAAGACCAAACACATGATCCTAATGCTCAATTAGGGCTTTTTCCACCATCAACTTCAAGCC